>JAOTQG010002313.1:0-16387 GCA_025631175.1 Iris virginica
GCGTCGACCTCAACTCCTTTATCAGACACGACATACCCCAAAAAGATGACCTTGTCCATGCAAAAGGTACACTTTTTAAAGTTGGCGTAGAGTTGTGCTTTCTTCAATGCGAGCGGCACTTGCCTCGGATGCTGAACATGCTCGCTGATTCCTTGACTATACACCAGAATGTCATCAAAGTAAACAACCACAAATCTGTCAATGAAGCTCCTCAGAACATGATTCATCAACCTCATAAAAGTGCTCGGTGCATTGGATAGCCCAAACGGCATCGCTCGCCATTCGTATAACCCTTGTTTCGTCTTGAAGGCGGTCTTCCATTCGTCGCCTTCCTTCATCCTTATCTGGTGATACCCACTTTTGAGATCAACTTTGGAGAAAATCTTTGCCCCATGTAACTCATCGAGCATATCATCCAAATGAGGGATAGGATGCCTATACTTAATGGTGATTTTGTTGATGGGTCTTGAATCACAACACATTCTCCATGATCCATCCTGCTTGGTAACCAAAATCACAGGTTATGCACACGGACTTAAGCTCTCTTGAATCAACCCCTTGTCGAGCAGTTCGGCGACATGTTTCTCTATCTCCTTTGCTTCTTTTGGACTGCACCTATATGCTGGGCGGTTAGGAATGACAGCTCCGGGTACTAGGTTGATCCGATGCTCGATTCCTCGTATAGGGGGTAGTCCCTCGGGGAACATATCTTGGAACTCGCCTATCAGTTCCTGTACCTCCAAGGGCAACTCGGCGACTTCCTGTGTAACCAAGCATACGTCTTTACAAACCAACATAACAAGAGATTTGTTACCTTTAACTGATTTCATGATCTCCTTGGCTTTGGTGAGAAATGTGAGCTTGGTTTCTTTTTGCTCGGTAGGAACTGTAGCGACCTCCTTCCTCTGCTCGCTCTCTCCTTGCTGTCGAAGCTCCTGCATGCCCTTCTTAATCCTCTCTTGATCCTCGCGAACCTGTATGGGGGTGAGAGGGTTCAACACCAACTTCCTTCCATCCATCTCTAGCGAGTACTTATTCATAAACCTATCGTGAGTAACTCGTCGATCAAACTGACACGACACATCCTAGTGTCCTGCATGCATAGGCACCACATCACACCTCACCTCATCTACATATCTCCCAATAGAAAAAGGTACGATGACCTGCTTTGTCACCCTGACCTCGCCAGAATCATTAAGCCATTGTAGTTTATATGGCTTTGGGTGTCTCATTGTTCGCAACTTCAATTTCTCCACCATTAGGGTGCTCGCCACATTCACACAACTTCCACTGTCGATGATAAGATTGCACAGTCTATTTTGAACCCGACATCGAGCATGAGATATGTTCTCCCTTTGAATGGCGACCTCTTCCTCGCTTTTGACCTGAGCGTTTAGTGCTCGCCTAACCACCAAGGCTTGCACTCCGGAGCCGTCCTCGTCAGATTCATCCTCACTTAAGGCGGGCATGTTCTCGAACTCCTCCTCGCCAACGGACTCATACTCGCCATTAGCTCCCATGATTAGAACTCGCTTGTTCGGACACTGTGATGCAATATGCCCCATGCCTTGACATTTGAAGCACTTGATGTCACGCGTCCTGCTCGCCGAAGTTCCTGTACTTGTGTTCGGCTCCTTCTCAAACTCCTTAGGCTTAGTTGCTGCAATCTTTGAAACTGAAGTAGGTGTACTCGTAGCTCCTTTAGGCTGATTGCCCGCAGAGAATCTTGATACTTAGCGAGCTCTCTTGGCCTTCACCTGCTTCTCTACTTTCACCGCTATATGTAGCATCTCCTCGACCTCGATGTAATGATGTAACTCAACGAGGTCGGCGATCTCTCTTTCCGGTCCATTCATAAACCTCGCTATAGTGGTCTCCTTATCTTCTTCAACACCACATCTTATCATCATGGATTCCATCGACCGTCCTGTTCCCTTGTCGCAAGCTTTGAAGTTTCCGCTTGAGCTCGCGATCATGGTATGAGGGAACGAACCTCCATCGCATTACTCGCTTCATCTCGTCCCACATCGATACAGGTCCATCGCCATATTTCCTGCGACTCTTAACCATCTGGTCCCATCATGTGTTTGCATAGCCACAGAACTTGACCTGTGCTAGCTTAACCTTCTTTTCCTCGGAATAATTATGACAACTGAAGATGCGCTCAACTTTAGTCTTCCACTCCAAGTAGGCTTCTGGATCAGCCTTCCCTTGAAAGGTGGGCATCTTTATCTTGATGCTGCCGAGGTTGCGATCTTGTATGTCTCCTCCCCATCGACCTCTGTTTCCAAAAGCACGGTCATAGTCTTCCTTGTCATCTCGCCTGAAATTACCCTGATGGGTCCTCTCCTTTCCGGTCGAAACTGTTCTGCGCTATGATCGTCTCCTCTCTGGGTGAGCTTCCATTTACCCTCTGGTTGATTTTATGGAACTCGTCGGTCATGTATTGTTTGAACTCCTCCAAATTGAAACTGCCTCCTTGTGGCTGTGATGAAGTCATGATGCTGATAGATCTTGCAGAATTGAAACTCACTCTCTGATACCACTTGATGGGAGAACCCTTAATCGAGGAACGATTAAGAACTCTTTCTTCAACGGAAACGTAGGAACGTTGTTTGTGTGAGATAGAATGGGCGGCTAATCAACCCAACAAGCGCAGTTGCTTGAAGAACTGAGAGGATAAATCGGATGGATGCTATTAAACCCCTAGGACGCGATTATGCTAAGAACTCAATAGGGGAAAGTCGATTTGATCAAGAACGAACGATTCAAGAATCAAACAAAAATTCGGTTACGAAGAAATCCGGCTATGGGATTAAACACAAGTAAAACTTGCAAAATTATATTGAGAATCAAAACTAATTTATTTGTTGTAGTGCATGCCTTTATATAGGCGTAAAATAAGAATCCTAAACAATCTAGGAAAAAGAAAACAATATGAAATCTTAGAAAGAAAATACAATTATAACTCCTAAAATAAATAGGACTAAATAACTAAAGATAAAGAAATAAAATCCTATCAAATCTTGGACACGGATTCTTCTTGCTGAAGTAGGAAATCCGTTGCTGCTGGACGCTTGCTGCGAGGCAGCATGATCCTGCGAGCATAGGGTTGCTCGCACATGCCCGCATGCTAGCCTTCCTTGATATCCTGCCCTACTTCTGCTCGCTCCTTTACCAGACACAACGAGATCGTCTTCTTCCCAACGTTCTCGCCTGCATGCTGCTCGCCATAGCACGCTAATAGTCGAGCAAACCCATTAACTAGCCTTCTCGTCTTCGATCTCGTCAAGGGTCCAGTAAGTTGCACCAAATCGTGACTTGCCCCAGGCAATCTCGCATCACATCTGGCTCTAGAATTAGTCTAAATTTAAATTGCATAAAATTCTAGCCTACTAGAAATGGGAATGTATTTTTTGGGACACACAAAAAAGAAAAATGAGATTATTTTATTGGTAAGGAGGGAGTGTGAGTGAAACCACACTTTCCTTAGATGTAGGGTCCACAAAATTTTTGGTCAACTCATATTAAGCCAACAAGGCTTTTGTGCTCTTTTTGTATATATTTCTTCGTGGCTCTAGAATTATTCTAAATTTAAATTGCATACAATTCTTCTAGCCTACTAGAAATGAGACTATATTTTTTGGGACACACAAAAAAGGAAAGTGGGATTATTTTATTGGCAAGGAGGGAGTGTGTGTGTGAAACTACACTTTCCTTTTTTGTGTGTTTCAAAAAAAGTAGTCCCATAATGTGATTTAGAAATGGTATAAGCATGTAAAAGGATGAAGATCCTCTCCATTACTCTCTTTCAATTCCTACGTAGGTGGCAAACATTCAATGGGGCATCCAGGGAAAGTGGGAGAAAAGTGTAAATGGAGGGGAGCCAGGTCCAAAGTGAAGCTACATCGTTATAGAGAATGAAATGTGTACTGTTGGCCTTTTTTGTTTGGACCGAAGAAGTAAATTGTATATATGAAAAACTGTAATTGCAAAAATGTGCTCAATACTAGAACAAAATGACGAAGTCGTCAATGAAATTAAATTGACTTGAGTTCCATATATGACACTGTCTCCAAATGAGAGTCCATTCCATTTTGGAATCAAAAGAGTGCCCCCTTTCCTTCTGAAAAAGTTTATCTTGCTAATTGTCTATACTACCCTTTATGATTGTGAGGGAAGGAATTTGGGGTTCATTGAATTGATTTCATTATGGGATAACTTGAGGTTATTAAAGGAAGTTCACATGGAGTCGTACTTTCATAGAACTCAAGTCAATAGAGACTCTTATTTTGCAAAATAATGCAAAATACAGTGTCATTCAATCACTAAAAGCTCGTTTGCTAGGGTGGTTTTGTGGCCTTTTGGTTTCTTTTGTAATGATTCAAGTGAAATGTGAGAGAGAGGGAGATATATAGAAAGATTGTGGGGTCAATGAGAAAAATCACCCTAGAAAGTAGAAACCACCCTACCAAACGAGCCCTAAATCTCTATGAAACACTTGATAACATGGAACTGTAGGTGATACATCACACTACTGAATGTCCACGCCTACCACCCTGAAAAACCAGTTCTAAGCGCAAAATTTGGATCCAATTCCAGTGTTGCTGATAGATGATGTTAGGTTTAGGGAACTCAGTTGTTGCTTTTCGTGGCGATGGAGAAGAACAAAAACTGATGGTGCATCCATTCCCAGGAATCCTGTGCAGCTCTTTTGCGAGTAGAATCTGCATACATTTTGGACTCTCTTGCTCCATGTCATGCACTGGATGGGACAATGAGACATGTTGAGAGAGAGAGAGAGAGAGATGTGATCTCACAATTAATTCATTTGCAATGCTGAAATGGCGGCTGGCAGCTGCTGGGTTTGGTTGGGAGAGGATGAAGGTGATGCCTCAACTGGGGGGGGGGGGTCTGTGGTGGGGTACATGTGGAGAAAATGTAATGGGTTGAATCCTCCAAATACTTGATAAGAGGATATGCCTAAAGTTTCAGATTTGAAAGGAATGATAAAACTTGGAAGGTTATGTCGGAGTGCTGGCATTTCAGATGTGGGCTGGTGAGAGAAATTCCATTTGATTGTGCATCTTTTTGTGTTTGATGAGAGATATAGAGTTGGCGAAGGGGAAGCCCCACTGCTAATATAGCTGATAGGTTGATGAAGGCAGCTATGCCACACCAGTTATACATATTTTTGGTATTGTCGATCACTCGTTAGAGCAGGAGAATGAAGGTCACCGGATTTCATGCCAATGATTTGTTTCCATAGAACTTGAGTTTTGACAGGACTTAGGCTAGGAGTGGCTGTTGTGGTTTTTGACATTCTGTTGATGCATAATAGTTGAGCTCTTTTTGTGAAAAGATCCAAAAGTCATGATGTTTGAGCTCTTTTTGTGAAAAGATCCGAAAGTTAGTATGACTTGAACTTTTTATAGATAACTTACGATTCATAGAATCTTTTAAAATACCTTTTTGGGGGGTGGGGTGGGGGTGGGGGTTTATTACATCTTCTAGAAAAGCTGAGGGTCAAGTCGACAAAATCAAACTTGCTTCTTAATAATTTTATCCGTTTGGTTTCTGATGATGCCATCTCTAAGTTTGGTTTACATCTATAGCTACTAATCATTCTCTACATTTCCATTATTACCATAAAGATGGTTTTTGACTTCTTGTGTTTTTGAAATTTCTGAGGGTTCTGAAAAGAAGGGATTGTTTGTCAATTGACATTCCTGCAATGTTCAGTCCAGAGGAAAATTCATGTTCTCCGGCGATCAGAGAGATTTACTTTCCTGTTGCTCTGCTCTCCTTCTCTTTCTTTACTTCAGTCCTGTTAATTGTATTGATTCATCATTTACAAGATATATGCACATCATTCTTTCCCGGTTAAAATGTTCAAGTGGTCTTCTCTCACTTTGTTATGTAACTTTAGCTTTCTGAGCTGAAACTTCTGGCAGTCTGCCATATGCCGTAGTCTCACGCTATCTTACTATCACCTATGTATTTTATATTGCATGTTAGATTTCTTCCATTTGAAACTAGATTCTTGTCTGTGTCAGCTCTTAGATAATTGAGCTTTTGAACACTTTCTTTGTCCAATGGAAAAATCTCCTTTTTCCTCGTCTTCTTACTGCTTTTGATTTACTATATATGTGCCACTATTAAACTAAATTTCTAATTATTGGCTCTTGCTTAGTTAATTGCATTATGATTACTGAGATTGATGCTTCTGCTGTTAATTACGTTTTCTTGGTGCAGCTTCCCCGCAGGTTATATCTATGTTAGGAAATTCCTATCATACAGGAGGGCCAATTTCTCAAAACCATGTCCAAGTGAACAACTTAAGCTCTATGGGCATGTTGAATGATGTGAATTCCAATGAGGCGCCTTTTGATTTAAATGACTTTCCTCAGCTGAGCAGCCGTCCCAGTTCTGCTGGAGGGCCTCATGGACAAATAGGTATCCTTATTTTCGATTGGATGATTTTACGCCTACTATCTATCCTACACTAGAGTTGTAATTTCACAAAATTGCAGGTTCATTGAGAAAACAAGGTCTTGGAGTTAGTCCCATAGTTCAGCAAAATCAAGAATTCAGTATCCAAAATGAAGATTTTCCTGCTTTACCTAGATATAAAGGTGATTACTTTATCGTGTGTCAATGTTCGACCTCTGTCGCATTATCTAGGACAAATGAGTGTGGTACATGCATTCTTTCATTTACAATTCATTCAGTTTCCATAGTTTACAAGTTTCTACCTCTTTTCAAATGGTTTGGGCTGTTAATTTTGAATTAATTATTGTTGTGTAGAGAGGGGGGGGGGGTGTGAATGACATGTGAATGTTGGGTGCGTTGAATTCAAGAATAAGTGGGATTGAGTAGTTATTTCCTGCGGAATGGAATAAACTGAGTCTTATGGAAGATTGGTAGATAATAATGTATTTATGAATGTGGGTAATTAACAAATTATAACGTAGCTTTTTGAGGCAATATTTAGAAATTCCTTAAATGTGATGGGGGGCGTCAAACAGTATTTATTTTGTTGTAGTTCTAGATAAGAGTAATAAATGCTATACATTCTCGCACACTTCTTCCATTCCTTCCTCTTTCATGGACATTTATGAGATGATATAGAATCTTTTGATGTGTGATGATAGCTATTTGGTTATAACATCCTTCTGCTTGGTTCTAGAAAAAATGTACTACTCCACTTCCACTTTCACTTATTGAAGCTTTAGACACAGTCACAGTTTTTAACACAGCTACAGTTTTCATGTTGTTGATGCATGAGATTGTGTGGTAACTTAGGTTAGGATGTGGAATCCCAGTCCCCCCCCCCCCCCGGTTAAATCATAATGTGGAGTGTAGTAAATCACTCTCTCGCAAACGTATTCTTCTTATGGATAAAGGCACTTCTTGAAGATTGTATAGTGACTGAGAGAAGGTCTCATGAATCGTGGCCTTGGACCTTCCATTTTTAATCTTTTTGAATGGCTTAAAACATATGTTTTGCTACTGCTGGTATACCCTGCTGGCCGTGAATCCTATACTTTTGGGAGCTTTACAGCTTCAGCTTTGCTTCAGGCGCTTGGAGCTAGTCCGTTATTGAGTACTTCATTCAGTCCTCTATGGAGACATAATTCTTGCTGGTAGCTCTCTGATTTGAGTTAATTTTACTTGCAATTAGAATTATCTGATATATACGCCACTTCTTCCCCCCTTAAAGTCTAACTTCGTGCTTCTCATCCATCTGTTCTCACCTATAGCCTTTTCATATTTTTAGTTTTACACACTTTTAGAGTAGTTGGTTCTTTCTCAATCCTGTAAATCTGTGAACTGTTTGTAATTTGTATACAAGGGCTGCCACATGTTTCTTCTCCACTTATGTTTGCGGCTTCTAGCCCCCCACCTCTTTCGCACCCTCGGTTGTCTCTCTTCTCTGTTTATCACACATATATGTTGTTATGAGACCTCTGGTGATAAAAGAAAATAGTTGTGTGATGCTGAACGTAGTACCTTCTAGATTGACAAAACTAAAAATATTTGGGAGAAAGAGAAAGAATGACGAAGCAACGGTCGGAGGTGGCAGGTGCAGTTGTATTTTGTATGCCATGAAGGGTGTTTTAGTGGTGATGCATTGTTAGCGGGCAGTATGAAAGTAAAATCCATCATAGGAAAAGTTTAGGGGCCCGAATTGTTACTCATTCTGCCATGATATGGAGGATGTGTTCATGCTCAAGGTTCCAGTGGAGCGCACACTCTTCCTGTTTGGTGGTGTTGATTCGTTTGGTATTGGTGTCTGCGATTATTTTGTTAGTTTCTTCTGCACAGCTCATTGTTTAATGGGGGCATAATGGCAGACTAACTTTACTTTAGAAGTTTGGATAAAGTAGTCGCTTATTGAATCTTTGGGACTTAGGTGAGGGTACCTGTGATTCCTTTTCATTTTCTCTTTCGTGGTGGATTTGCTTAGTAAGATGCTTTCTAGATGTGAGGATAGATGGCTATATGTCGGGTGTTTATGATTGGAGGGAGGAGGTTCGTATTTCTCCCCCACTCTATATTGTACACCATTTTTTTTTTCATTTCAGAGAGCTTAAGGGGAGTTAAGTTTGTCTTTAATATTCTTCAGATTTTTGAGTTGATATCATAAATGATAAGGTAAATGTGGTTTAACGGGTTTAATTCGAATGTCAGATATGAGCTATTCCCTTCCTCTGTTTGTTAGTTGCAGGGTTGAGCAGCTGCCTTTCACTTCCTGAGGGGTGCCTTTAACTTTCTAGTTTCTGGACCTTCTTGTCGAGAATGTGATGTAACAACTTGATGTACAGAGCCAGAGTTATTTTGCCATGAGTAGACTTACTTTCGTTGAGTCTACATTCACTTAACTTCATTCTGTTCTCTACGCATGCATGTGAGTATAGCAGGCATTGTTGCTAGGATCATGAGGAGTTTAGGGGCTCAAGTCTCCTCAGAGACAAGTTGAGGAGAAATTATATCTTGTTGAAGATATCTCCCGAAGCGCTACTTGTTATTCTTGTGAGTCTTAATAAATAATAAGGGTTGTGGTAAAGTCCATGTCCCCTCCAACCTTTTAAAAAAAGGAGGGTAGAGTTCAATCGTTGGCTTGGGTGTAGTGTTTAGGGTAATGGATGAAGGGCTTTAACCTGTTTCTCGATATCATTTCCTTGGTAAGTGGCTTTGTCGCTTGCTGCTAGAGTTCCATATCCTTTTTCCCCCCAACATAATGGCTTGGATGCTAATGTTGGATCTTCATAACCTTTACAGTTGCAAGCCTGTGAAAAGTTATCTATTGGTGTTTTCACCTTTTATTTTACACGTTCTTCCAATTTTAGGGGATGACTCCAATGTGAGGTCTGGGAAGACCATTGGGATTAGGGTGTTGGATGCTGTTTCCCATCCTTGGCTGTTTAAGCTATTGTCTCTAATGCTTCCACTTTGATTTTCTGTTCAAGAAGATGGGTTCAAACTCGATGAAATGGAATCAGAAAAGTTGCTTGCTTTTATTGTTGTTTTCCTTTCTCAAAGTTTTCCAACTCCTCTGACCAGAGGCCTTGGCCTTTGGATCCTAGTTGCACAATTATTCAAAGGTTCTTAGCTCATTCCTGTTCCCTTTAAGTTTTCCATTTGGCTTCGTTCAGTTAGAAAGCCATAGTTATGTACTGTAGACATTTGTCCCATCACTTGTTAGTTGAACACAAACAATATGAGACCGAATGGTAGCCATCACAAAGGCTTTATACCGAATGCGCTGCTCAGAGAGTATAGTGATGAGCATCTTTCACTTCATGTAGTTTATAGGGTATGGTGTGAGTTATTGATATTAATGGGGGGGGGGGGCAGGTGGCTGTCCCCTCTTTCCATCAAGAACTCCTCGTCACTTTTGAAATATTTAGAATGGCTAAGACTGCAAATGTTTGTGGCAGTTTAGTGTCTGTGGAATTCATTGGTGCTTGTGGAGGGAAGGAATTCCAGAGTTTTCATTTTTCAGAGAAACTGGTAAATCCTTTGCCCCTTTAAGGGAAAATCTTCTCCTTTCCCTTGGGACTTACCTATGGAAGCTTTTACAGGATTGCCAGTGGCGGGTTTGAGTAGGATTGAAGGGCAGTGCTCAATGGCAGCCCTCATATGGGTTGAGCATCGGCCAAAGTGCTCATCTATTAGATGCTTTCATTTCTCGAAATTGGCTTGCATTATGGTCGACATTTTAGCTTTATATTATACTCCCGCCTTCCGAAATAAGAGTCCCTTTCTGTTGTTCCTTTTGGGGAAGTTTCAATTAGTATCCTCTTTTCAACTTCTTTTTCTGCGTTGCCTAAATGTTGTAGACAGAAATCTTTTTTGGATCCAAAATGAACCCTTTATATCCACACATTAATAAAATCAACTTTATCATAGTTATTAAAGGCGTAATGCGCACCAAGGTGCAAAAGGTGTGCCCGGGGCCCTAGGCGCAAGGCGGGCGCGCCCGGGTGACGAAGCTGAAAAATGTTTTAAAATATATATTTTAATATGCTCAATTATATTAAAATTATTGATTTTTATAAAAGAAATATAGATATAAATTATAATTTTATGCATAAATGTAACTTGAATAGCTATTATAAAAGAAGAAAGATCACAGAATGGAAAAAGAGTGAAAAAAAACGAAAAAATAAAAGCAAAAAGGCCAAATAAATAACATTATAAAGATAATGAGATAAAACTGTGATATTAAAAACTTTAAGGGCTTAAATTTTAAAAAAGTAAACATAGATAAGGCGGGTAATTTGTTAAATTGAAACTTCCATGACCTAATATCTCATTTCCGCAAGGCAAATCGACAGCAAAACACAGATCGATTGCGACATCGCTGCCCATTCTCCCTCTCCTCCTACAAACACGCAAGGCAGACGACTGGTGACTTTCTCCATCTTTCTCTCTTTCCTTTCCCCCCCCCTCTCTCTTTCTCTCTCTTCGTTGCCTCTCTTTCTCAGCCACGGGGCAAATCAGCAGTTCCTTTTTAGGTCAAAACTTGGCCTATGTGCGCCCAAAAGCTGCGCCCGCCTGAGCCTAGCGCCTAGCTGCGCCTTTAATAACTGTGCTTTATCCTGAATTATATGCAAGTCAATTGATACACTTATTTTGGGGCAATGGGAGTAGTTTTTAAGCTGTTTGTAGATGGCTGCTTGGGTGAGGGAGAACATAACGTGATTTAGGGGAAGGTGAAGGTGAAGGGAACCTTCTCCATCTAATTTTGTAGAGAATGGGGCGGTATAAACAAATATTCATGTATGTGACATCAAATCCTTCGGATAAAGGCCAAGTTGAGTTAATCAAGTAACCACAAGCAATGAAATTGTTTGTAGACGTTGCATTGCCGTAGGTGAACTGCCTTTGTGTCTTCATATACTAATCTGTGATCGTGAATGAGTTGGTGTATCTTGTTCTTGCATTCTCCACCCCTCCATATTTTTTGCTTCCTACCTGTTGAAATTTGAGTGTACTTTGTAAACAAATTTAAATGAGCTGCACTATCATTTCTATGTTCATTAAGTTTAAACTTCCCATGTTATGGACTGTATATTAGATTTTGTGCAGGTGATAATGCTGATTATGGCATGGATATGCATCAGAAAGAACAACTTCATGACAGTGCAGTTTCCATGATGCAACCTCAACACTTCTCTGTAAGTGCTGCTCAGTGAAATATTCTTGTGTTTGGCAGACCATGTCTGTTTTTATCTGATTCCTGGTATCAGTTGAGTTTGCATCTCATGCTACATGATTTAAAGCTCAGATGGGGAGATCTGCCGGATTCAACCTGGGTGGATCATTTTCATCTCATCGTCCACAGCAGCAACAACATGCGCCATCAGTGAGTAGCAGTGGTGTCTCATTTTCATCTGTAAATAACCAAGATCTGCTCCACATGCAAGGTTCAGATGTATTTCCATCATCTCATTCATCCTATCACTCTCAGGTAGTTCTTAGTTCTGGTCTCAGCTGTTGACAATGGGGGACATAAACTGGGATCGTCTTTATCTCATTCTCTTGGGACTGAATTTATCTTATGACTAGAAAATGCCGGGCACGCAGTCAGAAAAAATAATTACATACTTTTAAATAATATTTTGTTTATAAAAAATATTAGAGTATATTTTTATTTGAGAGCACGAAGTGCAAAAATAATGAAGAAAAAAAGAAAATTAAATAGTTTTAAATAATGTTACATTTCTATAGAAAAATATTACAAATGTATTAAAAAGGATAAATTAAAAGTTATTAACTTTAGTGAAAAAGTGCATGGAAAAGTGTTGTGGGTGAGAGAGAATGTGTGAAGAGTGTGTGTAGGGTTGTGTGTTGTGTATGGGAGAGAGAAGGTGTGAACAGTGTGTGAAGAGTGTCTTTCCATCTCGCCCGTCTGATCTGTTACTGTTCCTAATTTATGTTATAAATTTTCCTAAAATTTTGTTTACCATGATTGAAATTTGTTTAAGAATAATTGGTGCGTTTATCCTGTTTATTAGTTATCACTCATCTATAGTGTTGTTATTTATTGAAAGGACATTATTTTCATTTTCGCTCTACTTCCTTTTACCTATATCATCGTGTGTTCTGTTTTTTTGTGTGTGTGTGTGTGTGTGTGCACATTTTGAAGTTTGTAATGTAAGCCATTTTTTGTAGCTGCCTCCAAGGAGGCTTGAACCCAAGATATCTCTCCCAAGAGAGGCATGTTTATTACCACTTGAGCTATAGCTCATTGGTTCATTGTTGATTATATTGACCATTAAAAGGGTGTAGTTGGCTGATTTGAGTTGCTACAACAAAACTTGCACTAATTACCCACTTTGATTCCAAATGTAAATTTTATGTTGGTAGACAGAGTTCAGTATTCCGTGATGGTTAACACTCTTATCATTATCTTCCACAATCTTGTTTAGAGTAAATACCGTGTCTATGCATTTATATGTAACTAAAGTTCTGATTTTGTATTGGTTCTTAGACCAGTGGCCCCCCAGGTATAGGATTACGACCTCTTAACTCCCCGAATACAGTTTCGGGTATGGGAGGATCTTATGACCAGCTTATGCAGCAGTATCAACAGCAAAGTCCATCTCAGTTTCGCCTGCAGCAAATATCTGCTATCAGTCAGTCATATAGGGATCAGGGTATGAAGTCCATGCAGGCTGCACAAGCTGCTCCAGATCCTTTTGGTTTGCTTGGTCTATTAAGCGTGATAAGGATGAGCGATCCTGATCTGTCTTCTCTTGCTCTTGGAATCGATCTGACAACACTTGGGCTAAACTTGAACTCAACAGAGAATCTTCACAAGACATTTGGTTCCCCGTGGTCAGACGAGCCAACCAAGGGAGATCCAGAATTCACTGTGCCCCAATGTTATTATGCTAAACAAGCACCTGTCCTAAACGTGAGCTGCCTCTTTATCATTTTTAGCGTGCTTCTGTTACTACCCATTTTCTTGACACACAAATATCTTTCTGGATGACTGCAGCCAGGGTATTTCTCGAAGTTCCAGTTAAACACGCTGTTTTATATATTTTACAGGTAATCTTCTGACTTCTTCTGGGCATTCCTACTGGTATACAATTCTTACTTGGTGAACTTATGTATTGTGTTTCTTGATCAATGTAGCATGCCGAAAGAGGAAGCTCAGGTGTATGCCGCAAATGAACTGTATGCTCTCTTGCCTAGTTGAACTCTGTGTGTGTGTGTTCCCAACCAGTTCACTGAACATCATGCAATTCTTCTTCTAAAGTCGCTGAAAGATGGGCTTTGTGGCCGTCTCTTACAGGTATAACAGAGGCTGGTTTTATCACCGAGAACAGAAGTTGTGGTTTATGCGGCCAACGAATACGGAGATTCTTGTAAAGACCAACGCATACGAGAGAGGATCTTACATTTGCTTCGATCCAAACACATGGGAAACAATCCGCAAGGTATTTACTGCATATGGTTAAGCAATTCAATGTTACTATCCAATTTTTTCTACTTCTCCTTTGAATATATACACCCTCTTAACATGCTACATATATTACTGCAGGAAAATTTTGTTGTTCACTATGAGATGTTGGAAAAAAGACCATCTTTACCTCAACATTGACAGCTTCTCTGAGTTCACTTGTAAAGTTCCTTTTATGACTCGTTAGGTTTCAGAATTAGTGTTAGCATTGCTTTGATTTGGCCATTGCAAGCAATTATATTGTTAATCTTGTCATAGTTATCAATTTTATTCTAGCCCCTGTTAGTGAAAATGGACTTAAAACCGATGTTACAGTTTTTTCTGATGAGTTGTGAAACTAGGATTTTACGCGAGCATCGTTTAAATTGAAAAACACCACTGGTAGAGCATTAGAACTTGTGAAATGGTAGCAATCATCATAGAACAAACTGTTAGTAGATTCATAAGGTGAACTATTACGTCACATCTTGGTTAAAGACTGAGCATCAACCTAATCACAAGCTAATATCTTGTTGTTTGGCTGTGCATAGTTGTTTGTCTTACAGGACATAACATATTAACATATAACACTTTTTCTTTTGTCTTTTGCCCTCATTATCATTAATTAAGTAATATATCTTTATCTCTGAAAAAATTTAAGATAGTCTAATTACACACACACACACATAATACATATATATATATATATATATTTTTAAAATTTTTGTATTACATACTAGTGTGTCAGTGTGTGCTACCTACAGCAAAAGACAATCTATCTAGAAGAAATCTTCATAATGATACCTCATGTTCTGAACAGAGCGTATATGATTATGATCTTACACATGCCTAGAATTGTTATTTTCTTGTATGTGAAGTGCGTGCTTGAAATGAAAAAAAAGAGGAGAGGATACACTATCCCGAATTGCCTAGTACCATTTGATGATGTACTTCCACCAGGCACAACATTATGACGGCATTGAATCAGGTGATTGAGCTCTTCCATATCCATCTCAGGAACCATAAATGTCTGATCACTAATCCCTACATTTACGGACACCTGAGATGTTTCACCAGACGTACTGATGTTGTCAGGCGACTGCTGATTGACATTATTTAGAGCAGCAGATTGATTCACATTATGTAGGGCATCTACATTATTTTCTTCTTCTATCGGGTTATGATTCGTTTCAAAGTGTGATGCCATGGATACTGCTTCAATGCTTGCATTTTCCTAGAAATTTACCGGGAAACTCAGCTCCTGTGGGTATCCTTTCAATATCTTCATTGGTGTCTTTGGCCATTTGTTTCTGGTGCTGTCATTTGTCCTTGGCCTGGAGGTAATTTTGTTGGCCTTATGAAATATATCAGCGAGACAATGATCAATATGATGCCTATGGATAATCCCACACAAAGCTAAACAGATTAATCAATCCCCACTTTTTTCTTCCTCTATGAACTTAGGTAAGGGTTTCCATCTTAAGGGAAAGCATTGGAAAAGTATTTTTCAATATTTTTGACTTTGAGTAACGTAAATAAATAAATATGTTGAGCTGAAAGAGTTATTACCAGGTTTTTTGGTTATGGGTAATGCTGTAAGGAATCTGTCCTGAAAATTCATCACCCCAAAGATCCCTGGACGTCTGAATTGGAATTTCTTATTTCATTTTGTGGTCATCTTGTATTTCATGACATCGAAAAATTGACACATATGTTAAAATTTAAAATTATAAGGTCATCTTTTATACGTTTGGGATGGAGTTTTAGAAATATGTGACAGGTGGAATAGCAAATGAGACACAAGATTCGGACATCACGTGAACCCAACAAATCATAAGATAAGGAATCATTAACAAACACCGAATGAAATAGGAAATTATAAATTACATTAAAATACTTTTTCTTTTTCTTCAATATACTAAAAAAGGGACAACTTCATAAATAATTCCTCAAACTTTGCGATTTTTGCAGATAGTCCCTCTACTTTGGACTTGGCCAATTTTGGTCCAAGTTTGAACAAAAGGGACGATTTTGGTTCCTGCCGTCAATTATCGTCAATGCTATGTTAATAGATGGCAGTTTAGAAAATTAACTTGTATAACTAAGGGTAAAAAGGATAATTTGCATTCATCTTCTTCTTCTCTGAATACATTCATCATACACCACCAACAACCACCACCAATAATCACCATCACCACCAACAACCACCAACATCCACCCAAATTTTACACAAATTTATCATCACAATTTGCAACTAATGTTACTATTTCTTATTGTTGTGGTTTGCCATCATTGAACAAGTATTTGAACATAAGCAGCTCAAATTCACACTATATGTTCTTTTTCTCCTCTTAGTTTTGGAGGAAAGCATCGTGGTTGAGCTCTTGAACTTCTCAAGCACAGCATTTGCCTCAGGTACAGAAGGCC
>JAOTQG010002423.1:0-16384 GCA_025631175.1 Iris virginica
ATTTGAATTTTATCTTTCATCTAAGAAATAATATAATTAATATGTATATAGTGGAGGTTATTAGTGATAAATTAAGTTAAATTAAATATATAAAAATTTGAATTATTTATGAAAAAAAATAGATTCATAGCAATTTATGTAAAAGCGTACTTTTCTGCGTTTTGACAATTTAAATAAGGGATTAGCTAATATCTCCACTAGTTATAGGAGGTTAGCAATGTCCTCATATTTACTTTTCCAGAATGTTCTCACTTTTTAATTTTTAATATTTATTTGTAGGGGTAAAAATGTCAAAACTATATATAAAAAAATGTGCTTGATAATTAACTATCATCTCAATTATTGACCTAATTAATCTTTCAATCATTGCATAAATACTTTTTACATGTATTAAATACAAGCATATTTTTTATACACGATTTTGATATTTTTACCTTTTCAAATAAATATTAAAAATTAAAAAATTAAAAAATTTAGAGCAAGTAAATAGTAGGACATTGCTAACCTCTTACAACTAGTAGGAATATTAGTTAATCGCTTTAAATAAAGATCTGTTTGTACGCCAAATACGATAAAAAGTGATTTTAGATCCTCGAAAAATTATGCAAAACTAGCCCTTACAATATTAAATTATTAATGTAGGTACTTTCCACGTATACTGTATTCATAAACATGAACCGTAAGTCGACTGAGAGAAATTATCCCTATAAATACCAATTGGCAACCACTCTCTTTTTCTGCGAGGCAGAAGTGTCTGATTATGTAGAAAGAGATCGCCGTCGCCGTCGCCGTTCCTGTCGTCGTTGTGGCGATTGGTATTCCCTCCTTCGATCAAACTCTCTTTCTTCTAAATTGCTATAATTTGCATCACGGTCGACCACTCAGAAACATATATATTTTTTTCTTATTGCTTTTTGAGAAATTATAAAATGATCAATACGCACAGAAATTTCCTCAAAAAGAAAAAAAAAATCGTTTTTCCAATCACATTCTCCATTTCTAGTATCTGCATGCTAAATACACCACTGGTATGATAGTTTTGTTGTGATTTCACATTTCATTTGTAGTTCACAGTCACTAACTACACATAAGCACTTTTGGCTCACTTCGATTTCTTATTTTTCTTTTTCTTTTTGGTTACAATTTGCTTTGTTTGGTTAGGTTAGGTCTAGTCAGCCCTGGAAAATTTGTGCTAAATTACTGCATTTTTAGAATTTGATTTGGTCCGGGCTTTTCAGTTTTATTTATGTCCTGTTTGTGAAATTGATTGCCGGCTGCCTATTCTTATGGTCAGGCGTGGTTTCTCTGACAATTAATTCACTTATTGTTTGATTCTGTTTAAGATGTTTAATGTTTTTTAATTTAATCTTATTTCCGTTGCAAATTCAAATCTATATAATTTTACTTTATGCTGAGAACTAGACTATTTCTTATCATGTTCCGATAGGAGTTTCATGGTCGTTCTATTAGTAAATGAATATATGCACACCATTTCAAATGACTTTTGCGATATGAATGGTTCATTTAAAGGATGGCACTTGAGTGGTTTGGTGATGCTTAGCATGCACTTTCTTGCCAAATTTTATTTGTTTACACTTTTGTGTGTTTGTTTGCATGTGTGTGTATGTGGAAACATATTGTTACCTACATCCAAAGGTAACTGATATGCGCAAAGTTTCCTCATTCTTCTTAGTCCATGATCTTTAGCAGTTAGGATTTAACTCTACTCAGTAAAATCATTCACTTATTTGGTTATCCGAGGAGATGCTAGCGACAAATTCAATCAAGCCTTAAAGTGATATAACTTTGTTTTTGCATTGAAGGATCGAAATGGACGTACCCACTTCAAACATGTTATGGTCTGACGATGACTCCAGAAACTTGAGGAAGTTGCTTCAAATTTTTAGTTCTGTAGTTTCTCTTGAAGAGATAGCATCTGCTTATTCTCAAGCAGGTCGTGACATCGATATGGCTGGTGAAATAATTTGTAATTTGCAGGGAAGCACTTCTGGCTCTTCTACGTCTGAATCAAAAGATGTACTGGAGTCTGCAAGTGAAACTTCTTCTGAGATGTCTGATGACACCATTTTGAGGTCCTCTGCACCGAAGACGAAGAAGTCCTCAGCATCAATGGGTACTGTTTCAGGTGTAATTGGAGCAGAATATGCTCGGATGAGGCCTTCGACTTATGAACCCTGTACAGCGACCAAACCTGTAAAACTTATGTCAAGCGAATTTCCAGAATCTGAAATATGGGAAGAGACCAATCCATCAGATAATGCTGAAATCATGCACAATGATGTTGAAAATTTCTTACTTACAATGCTTGGAGTTGGCTTTCAACTAGGCAAGGATGTTATAAGAGAAGTCGTTGGTAAGGACCCTTGACACATTTGCAAACTAAACTTATCATACTTACGTTCGTCTTTTTTTGTCTTTATATCTTGATCAGGAACTTATGATTGTGAATATGTAAATTTACAGGCAATCTCTACAGTTTATCATTAGTGCTAATTGTTTTATAATCTTGACAGCTTGTTCCCTGCTGCTAATATGGTCTAGTGAAGTGAAATGTTTTTCATAAATCAACAGAGATGAGATTTATTTAATGCAGAGACCTATAGGGAAGGGTAAAAGGATTTACACATGATTTTTACTAATTTACAGACGACGTATGATAGAGTTCCTAGAGAGTTAATTTGGCCAGTATTAGAAAAGAAAGGGGTAAAAGTGAGATACATCGAGGTTATTACAGATATGTATGATAGAGCATCGATGTTAGTTAGAACCACAGTTGGAGACATGCAAAACACTTGAGTTTCTAATCACTATCGGATTACATCAATGATCTACTTTAATTCCTTAACGTTCTACCTTAGTAATGGATGGACTAGCAAAACATGTACAAGCTGACGTAACGTGGTGCATGTTGTTTGGTGACAACATTGTTCTGATTGATGAAACAAAGTGTGCAATCAATGATAAGTTAGAAAGGTGCTAAGGGATTAAAATAAGTAGGAGCAGAGCAGAGCAGAATATATGGTATGTAACTTAAGTTGTAAAGCAGTAATAATGGAGAGCAAGTTAGGTTAGATGGTAAAGAAATATCACAGAGGCAGCAATTTTTGGGTACTTTAGAATCAAATATTAATCAAGATGGAGAGGCAGGAGAAGATGTTAATCATAGTATAAATTTGCCCGGATGAAATGGAAGAGTGCAATCGGAATGCTATGTAATCGAAGCATACCAGTCAAGTTAAGGAAAATTTTGATATGGCGCCTATTATGCCTGCCTCGCTACTTTTAAGTGCTGGGGTTACTGAGAAAGAACATTCGTAGAAGATGAGTGCTGCCAGAAATGTCGACGCTAAGATGGATTGGTGAAGCTAGAAAAGACAATATTTCAAACCAACAAATACAAGAGGATGGTAAAAGTTGCTCCTATAGTAGAAAAAAAAGAGAGTCGTTTAACATGGTTTGAGCACATACAACGTAGGCCTCTCAATGCAACGGTCAGGAGGTGTGATAGTTTCAATCTAAATCGAGCTAGGGTCAGGCTAGACCAAAGTTAACATAGACATCCATAATACAAAAAGATATCGAAGACTGTGAACTATGTGATGGCTTAGCATTGGATCGTACTGACTAGTGGAAAAGAGTTCATGTAGCTACCCAAGATTGAGACAAACGCTGATTGAGTTGAGAGGGCTCTCCGAGTTGTATTCACTTTCTATGGTTTTCGATATTTTGATGAATTGGCTTGAAGTGAGTATGGCTTCACATTGAATAGTTGTAAGATTCTTGAATTTACAAGAATAAAAAGAAATATGAACCAGCATCTAGTTGAATTAGATTTTCCGAACCATATCATTCGACTACCTGTAAGCAAGCTGATTTTTCCCTGAGCTACATCACCGTCTAAGGTAAAAGAAAATCTTTTGAGGCTGGCAATCATCGGTCG
The DNA here is from genome assembly GCA_025631175.1 of Iris virginica. Taxonomy (NCBI): domain Eukaryota; kingdom Viridiplantae; phylum Streptophyta; class Magnoliopsida; order Asparagales; family Iridaceae; genus Iris; species Iris virginica. Next base: position 3,962 of record JAOTQG010002423.1, read on the forward strand.
ACCTTAGTGGCAAGGCAAAACCAATTCTTTCCCTCGTCTCTTATCAAATATCAAGAGATTTTGGAGTATGTAAATCTTCTATCAGTTTTTCTTAGAAACGTGGTTGATGCTGCTGTTAAATGAATCAACGGGGCAAGTGCTTGAAAGTTATGTCATCATTACCGTCAGTCATGTTGTTGATTTTCTGCCTCATGTTTACATCATTCTCTTTCTCTTGAGCTATTATTTGTTTTCCTTTCCTTCTTATTCCCTTAATAAATTGGAATGGTGCACCCGGTTTCTTAGTCAGAAGGTTTGCTTCTGCTTTTTTCATTATGGAACCAAGTCAATAATGAGATATATTGGCTGTTATTCCCCACCACCACCACCCCACCTAAAAAAAGAAAAATAAAGAAATTTATCAAAAGCACAGATCTCTCTCTCTCTCTCTCTCTATAAATATATATATATATATATATATATATACACTCTTTGTTAGTTCAATTTAAATGGAAAGTTTTAGTTTGCTGGACACCTTCATACGCTGTTATCTCTAAATGAGCACTATGTTGAATTTGCAGGCACATGTGGCTATGATGTGAAAAAGGTATGCATATTTCTGTTTCGTGTGCTTATGGAATAACTTCTTCTTTATCCAAATGTATTCTTTTTGGTTGAAGTTAAATCACTGTAAAGGAGTTCAGGGGACAGTTTAACTGTTTATTTAAACAAGGCTGTTGGTAAGTATATGGAAATGTGGGTGAGAAGAGGAGTTTTGCCCCTCAATCTAATACTTCACCTTCTGTTCTTTCTTCTTCATATCCAATCTAGTTGATGGATTTCCAACTTCTGAGTTGATTATCCTTTTCTCTTGAGTAATACGTGTTGTCTTTTCTGGTGCATGACAACTCTACTTAAACTCTAGTTTGCATTCCCTTGTTGACTCTTGATTTGTTGTTTGTTAATGACCATGCAGAGCATGAAGAAGATGCTGGATATGTCAGAATCCACTTTAGAGATTGGTGCCGATGCTTTAAGTGTATCTGCACAAACAGTAAGTGTCACATCCCAACTAGGCTCCAACACGAACCCCATAATCTGGCGTGAAAACACACATTAGTGTACAGTATATACATATTTTACATGCTTCTTTGAGACTGGTCATACTCACTTACACACCTAGAGTCACATATTACATCAAACTTCGTCTTTGCACTCTATCTACATATTTACATGTACACATTAAACATTCTCAAAACTCCTAACATTAGTACCGCTCATTACACAACCTCCTTAAAAAAAACTCCGCTGCCATCGTCACGGCCCTTGTCGTCATATACTGGACCTAGCAAGTGTATTCGAAAATGTCAGCCAAAATAATGGCTCAGCAAGTACAATTATGTTATGGTGTGCTAGGGTGTTAGTGTGCAAGTAAGTATACATGCTATATGCCAAATAAATAAGTTCCACTCTTACATAGTTACAACTTGATCTACGTATTACTTGGTCTTACCATGCCAAGCAAATAACCACATTATTCTTCTATAACCATAATTACAGAACAACCTTATCCACTGCCGGCCATAGCTCGAGTACTATGCCTACTAGCTTTATAGCTCTTCCTTGTCCACTGGTAGGACCATGGAAGATTTACCATGCCCGAATCTATGACCCTTATCGCCAAAGTATTCTCCATACAATGTGCGAATGGGAATAGGACCAAGGTTGCCGGGGCTTACTAACGATCCACTCATCACTCATCCATGTCCCGACCTATCCTTGCCTGACCGGTCATGAATCATACCTTACCACACAACAAACCTGAAATTAAAACATCATCTTGTAACCAAATACCCAAACCCAGTACACCCGATTCACTTCATGGTTAAGTAATTTGCTTTCACTTCCTCCCAAGTCCATAAAAGTGCTATGACTCTTTCACATGAATGCCCAAATCATTAAAATTAAACTGAATCATAACACCTATACATAAATACTCAAATTGATTAAAGCAGTTTGATTCGCAACTAAAATGCTTGATAAATGAGTCAAAGTCAATAAAGGCTTAATTTAAATTCTAAACCAGACTACTAAATCATAAACTTGTCTGGAGTCTGGACAATGGTTAAGGTTCAGGAAATAAGTGAGTTTCTTTTTATCAATCCTTGGACACTACTTACCAGCAACACTTATTCCTTGAAGCAAAATATCATGAATTAATACCTAAATCTCTAACTGTTAACCCTTTTTAAATAATGTTCTCCTCTCAATTCCGAATTTCCTTTTCTTTCTTCCTTTTTTTTTTTTAAAGAAATTTATTTTCCAAGGCTACTATTGCTAGAACTCAACTCAATCACTTTTATTTTATTTGTTTCCCTTTCCAAACACTTTGATTTCTTTCCCTCTAACTCTACAAAGACATATTTCAGCATCTCTTTGCTAGCTAACCTTCTATCATTTTTCTTTAATTAATTTTTCAGATTCTAGCAGTTCATTCAAAGTACTCTAACCAAGAACCATTATCTAACCTTACATTTAGCCTATTCTCTTAGAATAATTCATTGGCTGGTGTAATCTTCTAACATAAGTTGACAAGAACTGGAAAAAGGGTACTTTCTTCAATTGATATAGTGATATACACCTAATTACACTTGAAAGGCTAATCAAACCCGTAACATAATAGTACTCACCTTTAAGCCTTGGAGATTTTTGTAGATACTTTCCTTCTTAGCTTTTCCCCACAGTCTTAAAGAAAATCACACAATCAACAAACTATTCCTATGGCTTATTTTAATTATTTTATACTCAAAATATTCTTTAGTATTTTGGCTTACCTTCCCTGTTAACTTCTTTCCCTCTTTCCGTCGCTTCTTCCTTTCTTTGCTAACTTATCTCCCTATTTTCCAGTCTACTCCCCTCTATTGATGGATAGCTTAAGGTGTAAATGGGAAAAAATAAGTTAATTTACCTATTTATAGTTTCATTATTAAAACCAAGCAATGTGGTGTAAATTGTAATTAGGAAGAGAAGTGTCAACATTTTTGTATCCTACACGTCCTCCCTCATTCCGCCACTTTGTATTTCTATTTTATTTTAATTATTTTATTTTTCCCTTTTAATCTTAAGTATTTACATTTTACAATAATAACTTCCACTATGTTAAAATTTGACTCCTAAAACAATGCTCTCAAATATATTTCTTATTGTCATATTATTATTATTGGCACCTTTAGTACTTGTATTAAACTTTATCGTAGCAATTATATCCGCTCTAGTAATATTCGAGCTCATATGGATAATACGAATTTGTGAACCATAAACCATAAAATTTAACATAAAGGGGTCAAACAAATTTCAATTACAAAAATAGGGGATCCCACATTAAGTCTTATGTGTAAAGGTTGGAGAAACAAATGGGCTTTTGTGCTTATTTCCATCTTCACATTTTCGTAGGAAAAATAAATTCCGGAAATTAGCTTTTACCTCAATAAATATAGGATCTGATAGACTTAGACAGCAAAAGGAAAGCCCATTACTTGTCCTTTTATTTGTTACTGATGCTGAAACATGCGGAAGCATAATGAATGCTTGGACTCTTAATATTTGTGCTGTTAGCACACCTATGATCTTTTCTTATTCTAGCCGATTAACGAGATTAGAGATTTTATAACGATACGAAAGTTACTGGAGTTGCTTCACAGCCGAATGGATTGATAGTAAATTCGTAAAGGATGCCTCTGATGTGCTATTTCTTGTTAAATCATCAATCAAACTATTTAGGCCTAAAGTGGTTTTATGGAGAAAAAAGGTTACCATTTAATGGTGTTTATCCCATTCCGAATGTTGATATTTTCTTGCTTTCTGCTTTCGTTTAATTCCTTATGCATGACTATGATTTATGAACCTGGTTCGAGTAAATAATTGAGGCAGTAAATTTTTTTTGATTGTTCTTACTCAAGTTACTTGCTCAGTGTGGCGCACTAGAAAAATGCCAAGTTCTTAGCTTTCATGCTTTTAATTTTTTTCTTAATTAATATGCTGTGTTATAACAGCACAAGGACAAGTGTCAAGTCTTGAAGACACTTCAGAGTCAGGGAATTTCACAGTACAGAGATTTGGCTGGAAGGTATGTTACTTCAGTCATTAGTATCTACAGCTTTTCTGAGTGTAAGTTTCTGAGGACAAGAACCCTATTCTGAAATGCTGCTTTAAGTCCAGAAGGTTCATATTGTTGGTAGGTCACATTTGTTTTCTGTTCTCACTATATAGCGGTGAAGCTGGATCTAGGAATGGGTCAGAACTACCTAAAAGAGGCACAGACAGAGGCGATCTCCAGAAAGAGGTTTTACAAGCACTGTTTGCTGTTCCAGAGAGATATGAAGAGCCACCAAGACGAATTATCCATAAGAAAAAACTGATTAGTACAAGCATGCCTGAAAAATTAGTAGTTGAACCTCCAAGTGACATGTATACTACAGAATGCAAGATTGCAACTGTAAAACTTGAAGTTAAGGGGGATGGTAAGCGTCAAACTCCTCGTATTCCATTTCCTTTCTGCTCATCTTCCGAGTTTGCTCAATTAACTGTCGTCAGTACATAAATACTGTCAATGCCTAGAATGTGTTTTCTTGCTTGATATCATATGTTTAAGTTCCTAAGCTCCAAGAGATTTCTAATGCTTTTGGAATTTGAATTATAAGGAGCTGAAACATTTATGCACAAGGAATTCTCTCTCTTCACCATTTTTTCTAACTCAGGCCCAAATAGGGATATCCTTGGGGCTAGTCATATTAGCGAATGTGGCAGTTGATAAAATTATCAGGACTACGCTTGGTTGGAGTATGGACCATGATATTTTAATTTACTGGGATCATTCTGTGATGGCAGTAATAAAGTGAAAGAACATGATGGATGACTGTGCCTAGGCATATATTCTGGTTCTTGTTCTCTTTCTTCTTTCCTTTGTTTTTCTTTCCGTTATAAATGGATTTAATGCAGAACTTTTTCTTTATTTACTTTGTTGTGACTCTGACGTGAATGTTTTTCCATATTGTGTGGGTGGTGAATAGAACATGTAAACACTGAGGATAGCTACCAGGTCTTACGAGAAGCTGTCCAAGAGTATAGTATAACAATGAAAGAATACTATAAAGCTGTAAGTTGCTATCTCTTTAATCAGTTCAATCTTGTATATTATGTTCCCATCAGTTGGTTGTTAGATCGTGGTTTGGATTTGATTTTTCCATCGCATGGCAGGCTGTTGATGCTTTTGCTAATGGGCGATATGACCTAGCATACAAACTTTTGGATCATGTAATTTTCTGAGTTCCCTTTTCTTTTTATAGCGCGAACAGATATTTAGGCTCAGGCCGAAGCACTTCACATCACCTTTTTTCATGATAACTATGTATTATTTTAGTCTTCAGTTTCTATTAAGACATTTTTTTGTTTGTTGATAATCGGTGTTTCGTCACCACAGTGATTTCCATTTGTTGATAATTCTTCTTATTTTGTTTTTTTTTTTTTAATATATAATTGGGGGCATTTAGGGGAACTTTTTTTGGAAAAAGGCCCAAGAGGCAAATGAAAAGTCTGCTGAAAAGCTTACTGAAACCAGGTTTGTTCAAATTTTCTTTTTCGTTCTTCTGTATCTATATGGCTAAACCGTATCTTCCACGCATTCATCGTAATGTGACAAGGCCGACTTTAATTGCAGAAATGTTGGGGAAGTAATATCTCTAGACCTACATGATTATACGACAAAGGAGGCTATTCGCCTTGTGGAGCTCCATTTAACCCGTCTTTCTGGCATACCATGTAAGCCGCCATCATTCCCCTAATCGTATTTACTGTCTTATTAAGTAAATAGAATGATATATCCTATGGTTGGTATCATCAGCTATACAGTATCTGAAGCTCATACTTGGGGTCAATGATGTCAGCACCAAAAAAGGGGCTCGCAAACAACTGGTATGAATTTTTTCATGCTATGCTATTATTTCTGTTTGATCCGTTGAAGCTATTGTGTGCACTGAATTAATACAGATTATTCCAAAAGGTATTTTCAGTGGCATGGAAAGAAGTTGTGGTGGGAATTTACTGAGTGATCAAATTTGTTTGTTTTCACTACCATGACTATATGACTCTTTGAGAAGGATTCTACTTGTTTTGTATTGGAGGAATATTTGAGAAATTCAAGCAATGTGCAGAAATTTGTCAAGGAAATGAAAAATTTCCTTGACAGGTACATTTCAAAATCATGACTATATATTTCAAATAAGATGATAGTACTAATAGTGCAATCTTAAAGCTTTAGGTATTACTCATGATCATATTGCTATAGTACATGCACGAGGCATACTACTACAAGTACATTTCAAAATCATAAGAAATGACTATTGCTTATAAACCACTTACCTTTTTGCTCTTTCCATTCGAAAAAACCCACTTCTTATTCTTTCAAACCCACTAAGGGCCACTTTGGGAAACACATTTCTCATTCACATTTCAAAATCATGACTATATTTCAAATAAGACGATAGTACTAATAGTGCAATCTTAAAGCTTTAGGTATTACTCATGATCATATTGGTATAGAACACGCACGAGGCATACTACTACAAGTACATTTCAAAATCATAAGAAATGGCTATTGCTTATAACCACTTACCTTTTTGCTCTTTCCATTCGAATAAACCCACTTCTTATTCTTTCAAACCCACTAAGGGCCACTTTGGGAAACACATTTCTCATTCACATTCAATACATTATTTCCAACATAGTATTCTCCACAATATTTATGCGTTGGATATTTGAGAGTCTACATCAGTACGTTCTTTTTCTCTCTTCCTCCCTGACAAGTTCTGTGGTTCTGCAGCAAATTAAGAAGCTCCTTGAGGGGAACTCCATAACTTGGACCGAGGAAGAGAATGGCCAGATATTGGTGATTCGGGTTGATGAGATCAGTCCAAAGCGGTTGAGTTTTTCCAAATAGCAGCAGAGATGACCCTTGATGATGAACAGGGGTCATGCACCTAATGTTATCAGCTATAGCATCTTGATTAATGGGTACTGTAAGAGGAAAGAGGTAGATAAGGCTACGAGTCTTTTCAAAGAAATGTCCGGTAGAGGAGTGGTTCCTGATGTTGTGACATACAGCTCTCTCATTCGTGAGCACTCTCATTCATGGGTTGTGCCGGATAAGTAGAACTGGGGATGCGCTTATTCTCTTTGATGAAATGGAAAAAAAGTAGTGGCATGGCTCCAATATTGTACTTTCAGCACTGTGATAGATTCCCTGTGGGGGGGAAAAAAGCTTAATGAGGCTTTAGCAATGTTGAGAACTATGGAAGCCACTGGGATGGTTCCGAATATTGTGACTTGCACTTGCCTCATTGATGGTATGTTCTTAGCCGGAAAACCTGAATATGCTAAGCTCTTTTGTTACCTCCCTAACAGGGGCTTAAAGCCAGATCTTTGTACTGATGATAAATGGATTCTGTAAGATGGGTAAGCTAAGAGAAGTGGAACTACCTCAACCTTTTGGACAATGTTGGTTGAAAAAATGACTACTACTCATTGACAAAAACTATGAAACAATTTGAAGGTTGCTTTCATTTCATTGACTAAATATTCCATGTCAGAAACTTTTTTCTTTCTTTTCAAGTTGAGCCAAGGTAGTTTGCTTGTGAAATTATGTGTTAAAATTTGATTTTTAGGTTAATATCTATATTATGATTTGTCCCCACACCCGCGGCATATGCTGTTAAAAGATAATGGTGCTATATGATGTTACTTTAAAATATGGCTTGAACATAATTAAAGAAATATACTTAATTAAAGGGCATGTTATCCCTGCGAGAATGTTCATTAATTGATTTTGAACACTTCAGCTGGGACTTGAGAGTCCATCAGCCTATATTTCACAGCCACTGCCAAAATTGCCATAGAAAATTTGGAACTAAATTCAGAAGGCACCATTGGTACCCTCTTTTACAACTTGCTATCTTCAGTTACATGATTGTTCTTCTTGCAGAGATTTCACTAAATGCCATAAGATCCCAAATATGCTTCTCTTACATGACAGATTCCCTAAACTATGTGACTTGCGATATATCATACGAAGTAAATATATACATAGCGGCTTGCTCAAAAATGGGGCACCAACGGGCAAAAATCTAGAAAAACCTGAATACCGAAGTTGAAATAAGATTTTCCATTGATCAACCTACTCTCTCGGAGATGGAAATGGGTAGTAATGTTTCACACTTCATTGAGTAAGTCGCTGCATCTCATTTTGGTCAGTTAAGGTTTCAATCAATAGTGGAGGAGCATATTGTGCAGTTCCTTGATGCTCCTCAGAATCTTGGCAGAATGAAAGGATGATAGTATCGATTGACATCTCCACGACCGCAAAGAAAAGGGTAGCAACAATGTAGCCGAGGCCCCAGCATACCTGCATAACCAAGCATTATCATCAGCTCATGGTGACGTTATAGAGTAACATGGATCTCAAAAAAGTCCCGCTTTGCATGTATTGTATTGTCTGGTGAACGAATCATCTTAGAGAGAGGGATTTTGGTGGCATACATTTGGAATATATTGTTCCTTAAAGGTGGTATAAGAAAAAGGGAATGATGTGCCAGCAGAAAACGAAAACTAATGTTTCTGTGATATGGAAGCTATAGGACATACATACCAGGACAGGAAAGATTGGGGAGGAGATCTTGTTGTGGGCTGACTTATATTTGTGAGTATCCAACATTAGAAAAGCAAAAAGTGCACTCGAGAGACTGACACACAGCTTTCCAAGAAAGAGAATCACATCCCCAATAACATTTACTTTTCCTATTCGAAGGATGTTGCTGATGATCAACTCTGTTGCAATTTCAGAGGCTCTAAAGAATCCTTTGCCCGTTATCGCAATCTACATGGAGCAAAAGCACACAAAAGGTAGTGAAGAATCAAAATCTAAAGCACTCAACCATGCATCCAAGAAAACATATTGCAGTCATTGCAACCTTTCCAAACTTACCATTATATAGGCATTGCGGTTGACCGACTTAATGGTCAAATCAATACCCCTGAGGCAAAATCGAGAAGTATAAAACATCATCCTCCCAATCCAGCTTTCGGGCATAGTATTAGCAACTTTCAATTTTCGACGAACTGCCTCAAGTATAAACCGTATGGACTCAACAAAAGATACAATCAGAGAACCAATGGCCACGGATCCAAGGCTATAACGCATGAGCCGCTTCATTGAGGAGAAAACTGGAAGAAATGGAATATCTGCCTGCATTCACCACATGGAGAACTGATTAATTAGATGAAAAGGATGCAAAACCACCAACTAATACAATGGCTTGGCAGCTTACTGAAATCCCCCCTCGGGCCCAATAGTAGGAAGCAACAGAACCAGCAAGGACTGTGGAAGAACATGCAATGAGAAACTGTGTAACCCAATAGCATCCAAAGAGGTGGAAAAGGATCGCAGCTGCAATATGAGGAGTATAGTGGATGCTATAACCACAGCAACTATCACAGCTAAGCCGTTTTAGTTTAAGATCATATGCGCAACAATTTGTGTTGCACTCATTCTGGACAACTTCACCGGAACTGAAAAGATTGAGAGCAGCTGACAACCAGAACATGTAGAAAATTGCAAGGATGAAGTATGGTATGACTGGGAAAACTATGAGTGCCTGAACTTCTCCAATGACCTTGGCAGCAACCTGCAAATGAAACGGAAAAAAAATTATATTAGGTGAGAACTGAAATAACAAATTACCTGTGATCAAATTGCTAACTTCCATTTCTCATGCTACTGCTATTTTTTATTGTTCTTTATTTCTTTTTATTTTCTTTTCCCAAAACTACTTGACATTGATACTTGCCTTGAGGACAGATGTTGCCATAAGTATGCGCCTGACAATGGCAATGGATGAAAGGAAAGCAACACCCATCACAAATGTCATTAGAACAGCAGCAGCCCGAATGTGAGTCAGTTCCTGAAGAATGTAGTATTAGAAAAATAACACAGTAGTAGCATCCAGTAATAAAAAAATTGATTAGTAGATCACCCACCCGTGCATATACATGATAATATGGATCATGCTCGCCAATGATGGGAGAGATGGCACTGTCTCCAATCCATCCAGCTAAACCCAGAAAGGTAGACAAAACCATCGTTATATTTCATCCATGAAATTCGATCAACCAAGCAATTATAAGATAATAGAAAGAACACTTTTTTATCAGACAAATTCAATTTTACCAAACCAACTTGGATCAGTTTGTATGGGTCACAAATGTTTTTTTTTTTTTAAGACAAAAGAGAAAGAGAACACATTCTGACCTTTCAAGTAATAAAACATTGTGACAGATACTGTGAGAACATTAAACAGGATGACAGTAATCCATGGCATTCCAGTAACAAAATGCCGAATCATCAAAAGCCAGATCACTGACAGAAACAAGGGAAGGAGTCCACCACAAACAATCAACACTGGCCATGACTTTCCAACATCAGCAACATACCTCTGCAACACATACAAAAAATGATAAATTTGAACTCTAGAAAGAAAATCATAACCGAATTAGGCAGGAAATTTGTCCACTTCAGCTAGATACTTCTAAGGACACAAAGGCTAGTCTACCTTTAAGACTGATGACCGAGAGTTGATGGATTTGTGAATGGTCTTATCTATCATAATGTCGTCAACAATTTTCACACCACCCATCTGTTGCCAATGCTGCAAAGAAACATTTGATGGTCGAGCAATATACTGGCAGCTCCAATAAACTGCATTTTGGGGAAGGGATGTTATCACACATATCAATTATATGGACGTATAATGCACAATTTGACCCACAACTTACCATTTACACTGGGAAATATGATAGGGTAGCAAGGACCTTGAAGCTGAAGAGAGCTATTCCTGAGATCAGGAGGAAGATCGGAAAAGTAATCATAATTCTTATCAATCCAGTCGTCTGTAGATAGGTGAACATCTCCGTCTGGGTAATCACAGACCCAATTTAGAGAATCTTCCCCTGGGATGGGGCACTCCAACAAGCAGATACTCCGGGCGTTAGAAAGCTTTGCTTGGCTTTCCTTCAAACCACTTTCATAAACCTGGTTAGGATTTACCCAATATCTTAGTTCCAGTTCTCGAAGGTTGGGATCTGCATGTTTGTCACCGCAGACATTCCCTTTGTAATCCAGCCCAAAATTTAGCCTGCAAATGCACTACACACTTATAACAAACTCCCAAACCATAGAGGAGGAAATGAATTCCTCTTGCCAATCATTCAAAACCGCTTGTAGGGGGTAATTGAGCAAAAACAAGTAGTTCAAAGATAAACAGGGAATTCTAAAGTTTCCTAGGGAAATTATGTCACTAAGATGCAGAAATTCCAAATACCAGACACTACACTAAAGCATAGAGCCCCAAATTTAGAGCAAGTCAGTCATTCAACATTATCTAGCAGATGTAAAGAAGCAACGTTCCGAAAATAAACTAATGCAACAAAATTGTACTAGAAACAAACAATTCCAAGAAACTAAATTATAATCCAAAAGGCAAACCTTTCATGTAAATAGCAAAAATAAAACCCATATTTAAGAGAAAGATTGAATCTTTCTAAACATGGAGACTGACATATCAGATCGAATTGCACATAGACAAAGGTCTAGTGATTTAGGGTATAAAAAAAATGCAGAAAGCTGGGAACTTTATTATCTATTTATTTTTAAGAAGAAAAAAAGTACCTTAAAGGGTTGCCTTGGTAAAAAGCAAAGCTGGAGTTGACAATCATGGCGACCCAGAAGGCAATAAAGAAGACAAGAAAGACAAGGTCCCTGCATTTCCTGTTGTGCTTTATGATTCCTCCTCCCATTTCAGCATTTCCACCCCCATCGCTTGAAGGGTACTTCCCAATCACAGCCCCCAATGGCCCTCTCATCTCTTCAATTCTGCTATCTACCTTGAATCAGTATCTTGTGGAGACTCCAGAGAGAGAGAGTGAGGGTTTTAGAAGAGAGAGAGAGAGAGAGAGAGAGAGAGAGAGAGAGAGAGAGAGAGTGGGTAAGTTAGTAGAGTAGCAAAAAGGAGTGTGAACTGTGAAGGGAACCAGAGGGGTTAAGGGAGTATTACAGTAATCTTGTTTTAATTAATTTAGTTTAGGAATTGGAAATGTTGCTTTTTAAGACAAAGATTGTGCTAATTTATTTTAGAGCAAAAGAATCTAATCCAACCTCAGGTGGCACACACATACGTTTTTTTAATAATTTAATTATTGTGAGAATAATATTTTTAATAAGAATTAGTAGAATTTTTTTTTTCTCAAAAGAAAATGTTTAGTGATTTTTCACTACTCTCAATGTATCTTCGACGTGTCACCTATTAAGTTCGTAGAAACTATTAAAATTTCATAACTATT
>JAOTQG010002534.1:0-16379 GCA_025631175.1 Iris virginica
CTCTGAAAATGAGTGAGATTCTATTATGATTAAATTTGTTATAGGTAGGTGTCTTGATTTACGGGAGAGAATAAATCTCGTAATTAATGAGATTTGAAAGAGCATGGAATACAACAAAAAAAGCATACATATCACATTAATATGATTTGAAATTTCAAAGTTACTGCATTAATTAGTTTGTTATCCAAATTAATTATTCAATGGGCCCCAAACGCGTGTATAACAAACAATTGACTGAAGAGGCATTTAATGCATTAAACGCTTAAGCGTCTCTAATACCAATTAAAATCTCACTGATATTATCTTCGTTACATTTTAAGTAAATGGTGGCAAAAAATATATATATATATATATATATATATATTTATCTCCCATCAAGTGATGCAGAATATCCCATTCAATGTTTTGTATTGACCGTCTGGCCTACGTTTCATGTAAAAAGGAAAGTGCCGAAATATGATATAGAAAATGCGATATTTCATCAAAAAATAATTGTAACCGCCGCCCTAGCAACGAGAATGTGCCGCGCAGCCCACAATCGTCTAATGTCTTTAAAAAAAAAAAAAAGTGGAGAGGAGCATGGAATTTCACCCGCGTATTTGTGAGTAGAATATAATTATAAGATTTATCAAAATTAAACAATATGACAACAATAAAATGTGAAATTCAAACATGTCCAAGCAAAATATTTCTTTCGTATCACAATAGTTAATTTTAGAAAAAAAAATTCAAAATAAGATTTTACACATTTATACTACTTTTTTCTTAAATTATCATTTTATCTCAATTTAAAGATTAAATAGCAGTTAATGCCTCAAAATTTAATGAGAGATAAATTTAAACATCAACTATTATAAAACGAAAGGAGTACAAATTAATTTGATCGAGTAACTATATTATTGTCCATCAATTAATAAAGATCTTATATGATTATCGTAGACTAGTATTAATTTGAATCATTAACTTATCTACACAGATGAAATGAAGTTTCAAGCAATCGTTACACAAACATCGCAAAAAGAGGTTATTCATTCACACAAAGGACTAATTTTTGTGATTTTGAGATATTGTTCTCTGCAACGAGACAAATAGATTTTTTTATATTTCACGTACATGTTTCTAATCAGAAACATTATGATAAATTAAAAAAAAGTACAATATGTAAATAAAGAATTAATATGTCTATATCAACATCTTTTCATTTTCCTCCTTAAATAGAATGGCTATCATTTCATTTCATTTCATTTCATTTTCCTAAAAATGTGAATCTTTTGTGTGAGTTAATAATTTTTGAGTTTTTTTTTTTTCACAATGATTAAAATGATAAGTTAGAAAGAAATGCTATTATTTTTTTTAATAAAATTAATGAATAGTAAGTAAAATTAAAAAGCCATAAAAGCACAATAAATATGACATTACTAAACCACCCAAAAAGGAAACAATTTCAAAGATTGGCGTAATGTTGCTATCCATATCAAATAATAATTATATTATCAAATTTGTTGCGGCATTTCTTTTTGACCATATTCAAAGTTCAATATAATTTTTTTTTCCAAAAACTCTTTTTATTTAATATTTTCAAATAAATTTAATTGTAACTAAATGTTTATAAAATATAATTAATACCATGATAATGCTATAAGATAAATTGAATAAATATTTTACATCTCCATAAATTAATAATTTTTTAATTAAAAAAAGGCCAAAATTAAATATAATTTCCAAAAAAAAAAAACTTTTTAATCTTTTTGAAGTGTATTAATGCAATTATTAAAAAGTAGTTGGAGCCACAAAATAAGGGTACACTTGGGGAGAAAGGGCAAAAAGGAAAACCCACGTCGCTTCTTCTGCCATCAACAACACCATAACACCATCGTTCGTTCCTCTGTCTCTTTGTGTTCTGTAATCATCTCTGGTGCCATTCTCATCCACCCACCCACCCCTTCGTATTTAACGGCCTCTCTCTCTCTCTCTCCCCTCATCCTTTTTAACGCCGCCGCAGTTCCATATCATTCCTCTCTTTCGCGCGTTTATCAGTATATAGAAGAAGCACTTAAAGCTACAACCAGATTAACGGTTTCTGTTTCCTTCACTTTTTGAGGCTTAAAAAAATAAAATTTGGAGAATTTTCTGAACCCTAGAGTAAAGTAAATGGAGAAAGTTAAAGCCAACGGAGTGAAAGAAGAGGGGAGTCGGAATTCGGTAATCAATGGACCGACCAATCCAATGGTGACACCTCTCCTCACCGATCTCTATCAGTTCACCATGGCTTATGCTTACTGGAAAGCCGGCAAGCATAACGAACGCGCTGTGTTAGTTCCTCTATTCATTTGTTTGCTTCTACTGTTAGTTTTATGCTGTAACTGCATTAAATTTGATTTCGGCTCTGTGCTTAATTCGAATATTGATCCTTTTTTTTTTTTTTTTCAATTTTACATGGATTTAATGCATTTTGATATTAAATAATTTAACTGTTATCGTGTTTACTAGGACTGGATTGGTGGAAAATTTGTCATCAAATGCATTTGTGAAATCTAGTGCCTTTATCAGCCTTGTTTGCTTGAAATCATGTGCATTAGTGTCGTACTTAATTCTTTCTATATGTTTGATTACGTGTCTCTATTAAGCTCAATAATTGTGTAGTTGGATGCAGTCAAATTCTATAATGCTTCCGTATCTGTCGTCTAGGTTATTTGGTGGACGAGCATTCAATATGACATATCATAACAGAAAAAAAAAAAAATGGATGGAATAATGGTGGCTACTTGTTTCTGGTTTAAGAGTGGTATTCCTATAGTTGTTGGGATTAGAGGAAGACCCGAGTTCAATCCCTGCGGGCAACAACTTGCTGTGTGGGAGATTATTGGGTGTGGTGGTGCAAGGAGCACGAACACTATTCCCGCAAGCTCGTGGCGCTACTTATGTGCGGTTTAAGGTTATTAGTTGCGTCATTCTAGACATTGTTGGTGTGGTGGTGCAAGCAGCACGCACGCATGTATGTCCAGCAAGCTTGAGGTGCTACTTGGGTGCAGTTTAAGAGTATTAGTTGTGTCATTCCTGATAGCTCTAGCTTATGGGATATATGGTAGAGGCCGATGTTCCTAATCCTAACAGTATTGTCGATCTGAGTTTTGAATTATTAAGAGAGATGCACTTCACATATCAAAAGTGCAATTTATCTAACCGCCAATTGCAGTTCCAAGTCTAAGATAAGAATGCGGATGAAACTTTCCCGAGTTAGCAATTTCTTGCCATCAGTGCCTTCCTCTTACTATCAACATGATTTTAGTTGGAGTTGGAAAGAAAGATTTGCAATTCAGAAATCCCAATTGTTACAGGTTGACTTGACATTGTACTTTTCTTTGTTTTTTTTTGGGGGGGGGGTCTTATTGTTAGTTCTCAAGGGAGAAGTATATATAATGGACCTTTCTATTTTTGCATGAAACAGAGTCCAACAATTTCAAGTACCTTGAATAACTTTCTGAAATGATCCGAAACACGTACTCCCTCCCATCTTAAGTGTCCTTATACCTTTTTGGGATGATATAAAAAAAGTGACATTTTTCTTATTGAGAAAATAGAGTACTGGTTGCCTATGGATCTCTCTCACAAGTTAATAATAATCACTCGTTCTATTGTGTTATTGGAGTCAAATGACATTCCTAAGATAATGTGGGAATTCAAAGTAGACACTTATGTGAGATAGGTGGGAGTACCAAGTTACAGAAGATTCTACATATGTATAAACAGGTATCGAACAGGGCCTTGTTTCTCATTGTTCAGGATGGCCAGCTACCTTTTGGACCTTTGGCATTCAGTGAAAATGAGTTTAATTATGAATGATAATGGGCGCATTCCCTTTTTGACTCTTTCATTTTGCTTAAAATATGATATACATCTTCTGTTGGAAGACTTTTGTGATATGGATGGGTATTATTCTTGGAGTTCATATTGAGGCTATAAGTAAATTGATTTATTGCTTTTGTACTTCAGCTTTTAACAGTGTCGATTCAACATGTGGTTTTCTTTTTGAGTCTTTATTGCTGCACATGTACTTGATTGATTCATTTGTAATCTTCATTATCCTTCAGATTTGATTTATATTTTCGGAAGAACCCGTTTGGTGGTGAATATACTGTTTTTGCCGGATTAGAGGAATGCATAAGGTTCATTGCTAATTTTAAATTCACCGAAGAAGAGATTGACTTTGTCCGGAAATCCTTGTCTCCTGCATGTGAGGTAACCAAATATCATATCAGAAGTTTAGACTGTTTAGTATGAGAAGCTGGTTTAGTTAACTTTTCGTAGATAAGGATTGTGAACACCTGTGAGTTAAACAATGATACTCTGTATTTACTTTTTTCCGCTTAGACTTTTTGCATCATAAAAGAACTTTAAAGCAGCATTCTAGTTTTGCAATCTGCAGAAATCGTCTCACTTTCTAAAATTCAGTGGTGAGTGTGAGCAGTTACAGTTTTGTGAGGGTCCTTGGTAACTGGTATGGGTTTAAATAAAGTCTAGATTTTATTTTGAATGTTTATCATTTAGTATCATCCTCTACGTGTGCCTTGTTTTGGATCTTTTGTGAGGATGGCACTAACACCCCATCAAAATATTTGTGTATACGAGCGTTCATCGGTTAAGAATTCATTACATTGGATCTTTTGATATATCATTTATTTCCTAAACACTGATATCAAGTATAGTGGATTATACTCTTGTATAGTGGTGAATCTCTTGTTTTGGATCTTTTGACATATCATTAATATTTTCCAGATAAAGGCACGGTAGCATACTGATATAACCAGTGCACTGATGATTTTACATATGGGATTTGGCCGATGGTCTCTTCCAATCCAAATAACTGTAACAGACTTGATTCAGCTTTGCATTTGTACTTCTAGTGCATTTTACTTGTACAAATAGGAGCAAAATAAAGTTAACTATGCATTTGATCTATTTTTCATCCTCTTATTTTACCTCATTCATGATTCATCTAAACTTTGCCCTATCAGTCAAACATGTTATCTTACTAAAATGAACTCTTAGAACACTTTCAGATCTTGCTTGTTGTAACTCTTAACCTTCAGCACTCTTCATACCTCTTTAATGCTGCTATTTGTGCTCATTATATACTCCACGATTATATCAGTAGAGGTCACTAAATAATTCATTTTGTTGAATTTCAGGATGGCTTCTTTGATTATCTTAGAGGAATTGATTGCTCTGATGTTGAAGTATATGCTATTGTCGAGGGGTCTGTTGTCTTCCCTAAAGTACCCTTGATGAGGGTTGAAGGTCCAGTTGCGGTGAGTTTTATATAATGTTCCTTCACAACACTGCTATTTAAGAGAAATGTTCGTGCATCAGAAGGGTTTCTTTTCTGTTGCTTCTAGACTAGTGTTGCATTTGCCAGTGTTATGCTTTTTTGTTATCATGATTCATGGAGAATCTATTTACTGTTTTCAGGTGGTTCAATTGCTGGAAACACCCTTTGTAAATCTTATTAATTTTGCATCACTGGTCACTACAAATGCTGCGAGGCATCGATTTGTCGCTGGAAAATCTAAAAGTCTTCTTGAGTTTGGACTTCGACGGGCACAGGTTGTTTAGGCTTTCATCTTCCTTGTGTCCAATGCCCAGGTTATATGGCTCTAAAAGTGCTCTGTTTCTTTCATAAATAGGGCCCCGATGGTGGGATAAGTGCATCCAAATACTGCTACATGGGAGGATTTGATGCAACAAGGTGATCCTGCTAACAAACTATACTACCCTTGAGTTGGTGATTGTGAATTTAGTGATAAATTTCTTTTGTATGGGGAACTCTTCCACCTGCT
Organism: Iris virginica; assembly: GCA_025631175.1. Classification (NCBI taxonomy): domain Eukaryota; kingdom Viridiplantae; phylum Streptophyta; class Magnoliopsida; order Asparagales; family Iridaceae; genus Iris; species Iris virginica. Next base: position 5,838 of record JAOTQG010002534.1, read on the forward strand.
TCAGCTGGACAATTTTTACGTCATTGTGAAAAACATTTATTTGCGACGTTATCAGAAAAGGAAGTTGCTAGACTGTTGGTCCATTTGAATTTTTACGCGGGAGATGTTTTTCTCTGTTTAAATTTTTACCGTTTAAATAAAGAATCTTTCATCCAACTGCATAACATAAAGTATTTGCATCTTTTAAAGTTTTGTTGGTTATATTTCTTTTTAGAGAAAGAAAATGAATGTTTTTCCAAAACAATGCATATTTATTCAAATAGTATGGTGGAAGAGTGAAATCTTCATGACCCTGGTGCTTCCTTATTTCATCATTTACTTTGCATCAGCCGTGTCATGCCGTTTGGGTAAAAAAATGTGGATTCACAATTTTGTTCTTTTGGGCATTGCCTCGTGTACTCATTTTCGTGAGGAAGCACCTCATTCTGCTTACGAACGTCCACAAAGACATGCCTTCTGTTGGCCTACTGTCAATAAGATTGAATAAATGTTATCACATGCCATCATATGCTAAAGTATTGTACTTTTATACCCCTATGCTGGCAAAAATAGATCTTGTTCCTACTCTGTTAGAAACTAAGACAGTTCTTCATCCACCTTCTCCCTCTCTGATGTTTAGCATTCTCCCTCCCCTCCAATGCTGTCAACGGTGAAGAATTCATTACATTGGATCTTCAATTTTAAATTCCCAAGCTTTCACTCTAATTCAAACTTCCCCTTTGTAAAAAGAGATTCACGGCCCAAACCTCTATCTATCATTCCCTAGCAACAAAGCTCATTCAATCCTATTGATAATGCTTGCCATTCCAGAAGACCCCTTGCTAGCCCAAATTCAGATTGATTGTATATGTTGCTGATTTAGTACCCCCAAAAGTGTAAATATTCACCATTACCTGAATTCCCAAAGAGACTCGGCTTACCACACTTTCTTTGGGTTCTCCGATGAGGCAATCAAGCAACCCTAAAGGGCCAAACCCACCAATTTTGATTATTCTTTCATGTTGCTATGTCAACGCTTGCTTTGTCCTTCCAATGTCCCAGTGTTCTCTCAAACTGCAATAGCCGTACCCGGTACCCCACTTCTCTTCCCTTGTCTTTATAGACCCAACACCGATCTTTGTTCTCTTTCAATCTTAACCAATCCCAACCGGGTTCGCTCCATTGAGTGGCCGAATAGTCGAATGACTCGAGACAATGCTAAAAGACAAAACGGTGGCACCTGCTGTCACCAGCTAGTCTCCACATCATAGCAACAACCTTGATGGCTCCTCCATAAATGGGACTGGTTAACTCAAATAATTAAAATAATATTTTAAATATTTTTTGTTTTTGTTTTTTCATGTTCTGTGGATTTTATTTTTTTGGAAAAAGAATATGAAAAAGCTCTACGTGGAGGAAAGTATTTTATTGTAATTATGAGGATGCTTTTTCTTGCTTGGGTAAGATAATATGTTTTGTTTATTTAATGATCAAGTGGTCCACTATAGATACCGAACATGTATCTGGGTTAAAAATGGAGTTTTGTGTTAGAAATTATTGGAGTTCTGTGAAAAGAGAACGAAATATTATTATAACCGGGAAATGTGAAATTAGGTTGCCCAGACAACTATCTCTCTTTTAAAAGTACATGTTAAAGAAACACAAGGGCATTTTGGACATTTCTCATGTCCCCGTCACTCAAATGAGACGGAAGGCAGTCCTCTCTTTAGGTCTGTAAGCAGGAGGTTATTCCTCAAGAAAATGAGTACAGGAGGTAGTGCGCAAACACGTGAATCCACTGCGGGGGGGGGGGTTGTTTCTCTAGTTTATCTTGTTTGTTTAGCATGTTTCATCTGTGTAATGTTTTAGAACTTGCAAGAATGTTGTAGGTACTAGATCAAGACAATTCCGGATGCACCATCCCTTATCTGCTAACACTTGTTTTATGTTTTGGTTGGGGTAGTCTAACAAACAATATTGGAACATGTTGAGGTAACTCTTAGACGGTTTGATGCATGACTACTGCATAACTTACGAGGAATGGTTAAATTAGTGCAATGTTTTGCTGCCGGCTGTTTGATTCATCGTAGTTTTTGCCAAGTACATGGGACATGACTCATGTTTTCCTCATCCCTTCCGCTGAACAAAATCCACACTTATGTCTCAACTTGTATAATCATATTAATATCTTTCATCGACCTCATTAAATAGACAGCGATCATCTACGTTCTTTTACTTTCATTGCCTCTTCTTTTTCTTTTTCTCCTTTTTTTGTGGCACTTGCACGGTTGCATTCTGAACCAGTTCTAGATTAACATTAAGGGAAATCCTATTTGCCATTTCTAAAAAAACCGTGGATGCATTAGTAAACCTTTTTTTTAACGGCCCACATAGCCTCATGTGAATCGACCTCAGACCTGTGGGCTCTATTTTCCTACATTCACTCAGTAACTTCGATCACTACGCATTGGTCCCAAAGGCTACCTTTATTCATTGACACATTGTTAGAATAATTGTTTTCTTCACTGACAAATTGATGCATGTGTTTTCAGCAATGTTGCAGCTGGAAGATTATTTGGAATACCTATGCGAGGAACGCATTCCCATGCTTTTGTCAGCTCTTTCATGGTTGGTTCATGTGGATGTTTGAGATTTGTTAAGCTTGTATTGTATTGATGCTTCGTTCTGTCTCTACTCATTATCTTCAATTGAAAGTGCCACCTGTTTCTTTGGACTTTGGTTTATCTTAATTTATTACCAAGCTTGAAGGAAGAGCAGGTTCGTACTTTATTGCCTGAAAAGGTTGAGGAAAACGATAAGCACGCACACACACACATGCATATATATATATATATATATATATGTGAGCATAAAATAAGAATCCAGTGGAGATACTTTTGACAAGTACAGGTCTTAAGGATCTTTAGTTGTCTGTAGTTCTTGACTCGCATCTTGGTTTATATTTTTTTCATTTGCAAGCCAACAACTCTTTTACAACTTGTTTCTGTTGTGACTTGAACTTCATCCCGTTTATCACTCTGAGGCCGTAAATTCCTAACAGCAACTTATCTATAGGTCTCTAAAAAGAAAAAAAGTATCTAGAGTCCTAGACCCATTTTTGTCCTACTTGGACATCCTCTTTTTATGGCGAAGATACTACTTTTTGAGATTTTGTTGTTTAAGTCTTGTACATTCATTATTGCTTGATATTAATTACTTGATTTAATCATTATCTTGATGTGCAGACCGCTGATGAGATTATTGATAAGTCCCTCCGTAGCCGTGACGGTTCAAAACAATGTGAAGATTTTGTTGGTCTGGTACAGACATGGTTAAGCAAAATGAAGGTGCCGCATTTCTCATACTACTGTAACTTAATATAATATTTGATTATGGTTTCAACATTGTATGTATAATATCCCATGTTGAATGGCCCTGTAGAATTTACAAACGTAACCTCATAAGCTAGATGTTATAATTAAGTCCTCAGAGTTTGAACAGCTATTTTGATTCTTGTATTCCAACTGTGACTTCTAAATTATTCACCTATTCCTGAGCAAGGTTTGCTTCTGAGACGAACTGTGTTTAGGTCAAGCTTGATTTTGTGCTGGAAAATTCACATAGTCGATGATGTGGTTTCCCAAGATATTTACAGGAGTGTCTGATGCATGATGTTTTGCCATGTATAGACTTTGGCAATCATGTAAAAGTTGTAATTAATCCGATTAATTGTTAGACTGAAGTAGTCACTACACCAGAGAGCTTCAGCTCAAGTGGTTATCCCTCCTCTTCCCTAACGGGAGGTCAGGGGCTCCAGTCCCGTCAGAGACAAGGGAGAAACTATTATCTTGTTAAAGATATCTCCCTCCACTTGCGTTGGGCTTCAAGCCCTCTTCATTGCTTTGGGCTTTAAGCTATAAAAATCTCTACTACATTTGTAAGCTCTACTTAATAAAAATATTAAGGATTGGGGTAAGGCCTATATCCCCTCCAACCTTAAAAAGAAAGAAAGTAGTCGCCACATAATGCTGCATGGTAAAAAGATGTAGTCCATCAGATTGTCTATATGAAGTGGTGTGCTTTTTGGCCTGGGGGTCGCCTGCACATTACTGCTCAGACTTGTTTGTTTTTAAAAAGAGCTTCTGCATAAATCGGTTCACTGGCTAAAGTGCTGAAAATTTATTTTCACATGCATTATTTGATTCTGATTGCTGAATAATGAGTATATGGATTTAGGAGATACAGGAGACACCATAAATTGAAGAGTTTTTAAGTTAGTATGTACTTGTATATTGTTGCTGCGTTTGATTGGAGCTTCTGTCTAGGAATTTTGAGTACACATTATAGTGAGTAATGAAAGCTCAAATCTCTTGAGAGATTGCTGAAAATTATCTAGTTGTCACTTGTTTTCTATCCTTGTCCTGTCTAGCCTGATGCTGACATTTAAACTTTACGTTTTAAGTGCCCTTGCTTTTTTATGTTTATATTTCTGTTCTACTGTTCAGTGGTCAAACTTGTTACGGGGAATTTTTGGTGAGACTAATCAGAGTGAGCTGGCTGCTTTTACTTCATATGCCCTGGCATTTCCTGACAACTTTCTTGCTCTCGTAGACACTTATGATGTAAGTTCAAAATGCTTTTCTTTTCCTGCAATATTTGCTGATGTGCCAATATATGTGTATGTGTCACAAAACTATCAAATAATCTATGTTTATTATTGCTTATACATGGAATCTGACAGGTTACTCTGCTACTGTGTTTATCATAATGCTGGACTGTCGGGCAATAATGAAATAACTTTTGTGATGCTTGATCAATATGCATGGAAATTACAGTGTTTGTTTTCATCATACTTTTATTCCCTTTGCTGCAGAACTTGCTCATAAACTTAAGTATTTCACCAGCCAGATTTAAGTCAAAAGTTACACCTTAGAAGCGGCGTGATTAGTTCACGAACTCAGAAGAACTCAACTGAAGTGAAAGTAAAATTTGTTGATATCTAATATATTTTTCTGCCTTAATACTACAATTGGGTACCAAAATTGACTTTCTAGTGTTTTTACATCCTTCCGTGCAATGTTTCTACCTTGAAGCCTCTCTTTTCTTTATCTTGTTCTTCTTTTCAATCGAATAGCTTCCATGATTCTGCCCCCTTATCACTTGAAAGGAATGAAAGTATAAATTCATGGGCTAAACCTTCAATGCTGAGCAGCTTGATCCCTGTAACTTGTTAAAGCTTAAAAAGTTTAATCTTAGATACGAACAATGCTAATAATTTTAATCGAATGTCCTAATATGTTACTTCTGCTGTTATGTTGGGATTTCTGTACTTTTGGGTGAACAATCATAATGGTGCAACATTTTTCGAGGCAACATTCTAGTACTTCGATACCACATTGACAGATTTATGATATAGTGCTTGGTTATCTACATTAATTCTGCATTCCCTTTCCCAGGTCATGAGAAGTGGGGTTCCAAATTTTTGTGCGGTTGCTCTTGCATTAAATGATATGGGGTAAGTCTTCCGGTTCTACTCCTGTACTGCTCCTCTATTTGATGTAAGTGCGTACATAGGATCATTTTGCTTTCCTTCAAGTTTGAGGTATAAGTTATAGCAATCAATTTTATGGGAAAATGCTTCTCAAGTAAAAGACTACGACCAGTGGAGTTGTTTCGTACTGACCCTCCTTTATATTTACGAGTAAATATTGCACACACTATGCATATGGCACTTCTCTAACATATATTCATTCATTCCATTATTTATTATGTTTTCAGTTATTGCATATATTTGAAAGTTAGTGTTAAGGATTTTTAGAATAGTGCACGACTGGATAGTTAAATGGAGTTGTGATTCATGCAGTATACCGGTTATTGCTCTTTTGGTCTTAACCATCCCGTTTCTGGTCAATTTCATTGGGTGATGTGTAATCGGGATGTGGGCCAGGTGGGACCACAGGGGCGGTAAAGTTCTCACTACCAAGTTTTATGAGCCCTCCGGTTAAGCTAGAACCATCCCTTACTAGTTGATCTACGCACTTTGTGATAGTCTGGAAGTTCTTGTAATTGTGATTGGGCTTCGGAAACACCGTCCTGCTTTATAATAGAAATTGATGGATAATACATATGCATGTGCTAGCACACTGACTAGAAAGATGATGCTTTGATCTAAAAATTTGTACAGAATCATGCTTCAAATAACATATAGTTATCTTAAAAGTGTATATCAATATTTTAAGCTCTACTTTTCCAAGTTAAATTATTATGAAATTGAAGAAGCTTTTGTGAGTTCCAACCCTGCACCATTGACCTTTTGTGTGGAATATGTTCACCATATACCTGTTAATGAACCAGCTTGTCCACAGATTTAGCATGAGCTAAGAATTCTATAGACACTTATACATTTGTAAGCACAAATGATGTTTAACGTCATCAAGATTTCGTTTAAAATTCCCCCAGGGAGCTTTTATGCATCTTATAATCTTATTTTATGGCACCTCTTGCTTCCAGCTCAATAATGGTTAAATGTTAAACTGCATGTTCTTGGAAGACTAATTTGAGTGGATTAACAGAAACTATCTGCAAGATTCATTTGGTCTGATATGGTGGATTGTTGGTTTATTAAATTTCATTGTCTTGATTTTGTAAAGTTTTTAAATTGGGCAGGCTAGATGATTTTAAGCATTGTCATTCGTGATAGACTTATAGTATATAAGGTTTGCTGAGTCTTTAAAGTGGAGCACAACCGCCACCATTGAATTGGTGTCAATCAGCTTGGATCTCTTTTCAGACCTGGTCTTTGTTGCATATGGTAAACAGTATGTAAAAGCAAAATTAGTATTTGGTACGAGGACTGTTGGATATGGATAGCATTGTCTAGCTAGGTGTTTAGAGGCTCCTATTGTGGATCTGACCTTTTTCATTGTTATGGTTTGTCCTTAGAAGGCTCTATTCAGTTTGATCCTGAGTGAAGTGCTCTAAGGGTTGCATATTTATATATTATCTATTGCTAGTCTCCATATATTGTGATCGGATCCTTCCTCTTCTTGTACTGCCTCTTTTCTTGTAATTTGCACACTTGTAAGTTTCTCTTGTTTTTAGTTCTTACCTGAAATTAAATAATGTGTTCTGCAGGTACAAAGCAGCTGGCATTAGATTAGATTCAGGTGACCTAGCTTATCTGTCTTGTGAGACTAGGAAGTTCTTTTGCACGATCGAGAAGGAATTTGGGGTGGCTGGTTTTGGGAAGATTGGTATTACAGCTAGTAATGATCTCAATGAGGAAACTTTAGATGCATTAAACAAACAGGTGAGGTCATCAGGAATCTTAATACTATAAAAATTTACTTTTCATATTCACCACTATTATTGTTATTGTTTATGAATTGCTTCAGGAATGTAATATTTCATTCTTAATCTGGATGCCATTTCTAAGTTAGTTAATTTGGGTTTGGTATTGTGCGTCTCACAAGTTATCCCAAAGTGTGACTAGTTTCTTGGCTTAATCGGAAACTATTTGAAACAACAATGTTTACGGATTTATTTTTTTGATTTTTGTGCATTTCAAAATCAATGTCAGTTCTTTGAAAGAGTAAAGCAATGTGGATATCATTTCATGATACTGCCCAGTTTGCAGTTGATATTCCTGTAGCAGCAGCAATTTTGTGATGACTCAACCCGTCTATTACATGCATAAATCATACTCCTCCATTGTCCACTCAAGACTAATAGAAAGAAATGAATGACAAGGTTGATCCCCATTACGACATTTACATGGATATGTAATTGCAAATCCCAAATGGACCTTAAGAGTTATTTTCAGTCTCCGACTTAATTAATTGCATATGAGTTTATGATTCCAGTATTAGATACCTGGTTGAGAAATGTAACTGTTATCCAAATTATAATTATATTGGTTTCATGGGTTTTTGGTTGACTGCCTTTTCAAATTCCCAACTGGGAACCTTTATTGTTCACCTATTTATGCACGTTGGCACATTTTCTTGCTCAGGGTCATGAAGTTGATTCCTTTGGAATTGGAACCTACTTGGTGACATGCTATGCTCAAGCTGCTCTTGGTTGTGTATTTAAGCTTGTTGAAATAAATAAGCAGCCTCGAATAAAGCTGTCAGAAGACGTTTCAAAGGTTCATTTATGCTTCAAATTTTCTTTATTTTCTGATTTTATTACAGAGGCTCATAACATTTTTATTATAGGTCTCTATTCCATGTAAAAAACGATCTTTCAGACTATACGGGAAGGAAGGCTATGCCCTTGTTGATATTATGTCGGGGGAAAATGAACCAGCTCCAAAGGTATGTTTTGTAGAATTCAATTTAACTTAATTAACTGCAGAAGTTTTATCTTTCGCCGATTAATGATCAAACAGTACTGCCTGCCTGCCTTCTGGCCTCCATGATTGATAGAGATCATGGGTTTTTTCGAAGCCCTCCTAGTTATTTTGATCTGAAGTTAAAACCATCCTTAACCTTAATTGAACAACCATACATACTATCATATATATATAGGGGCTTATTCCGCTACAAACCACTTTTTCGTACAAACCGTACGAACCAGTTGTATCTTAGCACATTTTTGTTTTATATTAGTTATATGTCTGTATTTTGTAAAATAAAGATCCAACACAAGAAATTTTTTAAGAAAATCAACTAAGATACAACAAAAATATACTAAGATACAACAGGTTCGTAAATATACAACAAACTAACTAAGATGCGAAGATACAACAAAAACGTAATAATATAGAACGGGGTCTTACTAAGATACAATAAAAAAAATTAAGATATAATAAAAAAAATTAAGATAAAACAAAATTAACGAAGATAAAAAAAAATGCACTAAGATACATCTGGTTCGCACGTTTGTACTATATTTATGATTTGTAACCGATCATTTTTCTATATATATATATATATATAATTGTTAGGCTTAACTGCTAAATAATGCTCCAGAATTAACTATTATTATTAGTATCAAGTTATCAACTACCGCCCAAAATCGTAGATACCGAGATATATTTAATTAATCTTCCTACGGAGCAGTATTATATATGAGATCTTGGTTGGTTTATTGCATTAATGCCAGAATAATATATTAGCAACTAAAACTGCATTCCATAATTTATTTAACTAACACTGCCAACAGCTTCTTTTAGGATGTAGTTATGAGTCCGAATTATATAGTTTTAAAAATTACAGGTACTCTAAACTAACTCAAATTTAAAGTTTAAATTTTAGGATCATTTTTAAAACGATTAGTTTGAAAATTTAGAAATATGGAACGGAAAATGGGACACTTAGAACTTAAGATCCGGACTTGTTAGTTGTCGAGTGAAATAATTCATTGCTTATCATAACGGTTCTTTTGTTTCTCTTGGCAAAACTTTTTAAAAAAATTATAATCTTGTTACGCGTATTAGCAACCGCCCAGAATCTTTGATACGATGAAATATTAATTATCAGTTGAAAAATTAGGCCTCTATAATATGGGGGGTATTCGAACCCAATAAATAAAATATAAACCTTATTAAACTATATTGTATAAATTAAGATATATATTAGTTGAAGAAGAGCAATTTCATGTGCTGCTGCGATCTTATGATTATTGAACAAATCATATTAATTAAATGAGAGGGGGAGGGCCGGGCCAAGTAGAATTAATGTGCACAAATTAAATACAAGTGAGTTTCACAAGGGCACATGCATGCATAGAGTCAAAACAAACATGGCGTTCGACCAAAATTCTCACTTCATTTCTTTATTCCTTCACTTATTATTTCATTTGTTAATTTTCCATGAAATCTGCTTTGAATTAATCTTTGTGTCGAGCTCTTTGTTTATTGCGGCCTAACATGCAATGCAATTATCTGATCATATGATTGACGTTCGCTACTAGCCGCATATTATGGAGAGCTTTTAAAATAATTCCGGTCTTCCTGTTGGTATCGGAGTAAACAATGGTCGACGACTATCTTTCTAGCCAATCAAGACATTAACTGTATATGCCCAATTTGAAGGAAGCAAATCAAATGACAATTCTGTTGATAAACCGGGCGGTGGAGGGTGTGGCTCCCAAATTGCAATATTTTTGCTTTAGTGATCTCAACCACTTTAATAATGAGAGTAAGAATAAAACACTAACAGAAGACTTTGATTAAAGTTTACGGAAGCCCGTCCTAAGTCTGCTGGTGATCAGCAAGCTTCTACAGATGAACAAAAGACTTGAAATTTATTGGTGGTCATGGCTTGTGATGTGAATGAAAGCCTTGAATCATTGTCGGATGACTTCTATTCATGAAAGGAAGCCTCAGAGTATATGAAAGATGCAAAACTTGCATTATATGAATATTTTTGTAGGAAGTTACTTAATTATGTTTACAGTATTCTATTCCCTGATATAAATAGAGGGTTTCGACTCTGTAACAAAGTAAGAAACTGCTTTTCCAAGATATTGATACTTTTTTTTTTAAAGGGTTAACTAGGGAAGACCCCCCTGTGCTTTTCGGGTTTCAGGGAAGACCCCCCTGTGTAATTTTTTCATAGG
>JAOTQG010002645.1:0-16375 GCA_025631175.1 Iris virginica
CACCATCCTTCAGCAGTTTCTCATCTTTCGATTTCACCAAAATGCCCTCCAAATGTCCTATTATTATAAATATTACCACCGCATTTTTTAGATCCTTAAAATTTATAATTAAATCACAGCCCTCGAGTATTCCTTATCCAATGATCATTAATGGTTCTTAGGTTCTCACTAATATTTAGAGTTCTCATTTGATTAGCTTCCTATATATATATATATATAGCTGTTCAAATGAAAACCACATATATTTGCGAATTCTGAATCATAAAAAATCAACTGTGAACCATATTTATATTTCACACTCTGAACCATAAAATATCAATTGAACAACGAATAATTAACTGAATGGTTCATAGGTTCGCAATTCTTAGCCGAATACCTCCACATAAAAAATATATATATATATATATTACTTATCAAATTTACAGCAATTACTTTGACATACAATTTAACAAAAATTAGTATTATATTTTATAGCTCTACTAAACGTAGATGAATTATTAGATATTTTATTATTAATATAATTAATATAATTAATATAATTAATTATTAAATTTGATTAATATTCTAGTAATAATAATGTAGTCTATTACTAATATAATTAGTTATAGCTATTTAATTAGATTAGTATTCTTGTAATAGACTTATTTTCTACTTCTAACATGATTAGTTATAGTTTATAATTAGATTAGTATTCTTGTAATAGTATTCTAAGTCTATAATTAATATGATTAGGTATAGAATTTACAATAGAATAGTATTTTATTTCATTACTAATATGATTAGTTATAATTATTACTATTATTAGAGGCTTTATCACCCCAAAATAGTAGGATCAGCAACAAACTGGCTAATAAATCTTCATCATGACGCAAAAAGATGGAACTGATGAACACCAGAAGAATCAACTCAAGGACAACAAAAGATGGATTATTCAGATATAAGGCAATTTGCTGCCTCTTCTTTTTGCTGTGTGTAATGGTACATACATTCTTCATTTACAATGAATCACAATACACTACATACATTGCCCTTCGGCTGCTTTCAACTGACCTGAAATTCTCTTCTTAGATACATACTACAAATGAAGAGAATTGGTTTCAAAAACCAGTTGAAAAAAAACGATATACATTAAGGTAAATAGGCCATGGCCAAGGGGCCATTTGTACATTCTATCTTTTAAGTCTTGTTGAGTTTCTAACATTTGCTTTTTTACACATGCAATCTGGCATGGGGTATGTGTAAAGTGAGCCACTGGGTTTCCTCAGTTCAGTACCCTTTACATCACTATGACGAAGCATATCCCGCAGCTGGTGCTGAAAATTCTCCCATCTATAATTCAAAAAATACACAACAGTTTTAGCCGGCTTACATTTCTTAACCCTGCATATAGTCAGGACAAACTCCATAGTAATTTAGCAAATTTGACTTGTGAAAGTCAACTCTACGCTTAAAACAAACGATCCTAAAGAGAATAAGCACTTGTGCACTTTGTGCGGTAAAGAAAATTATGCAGAGAAAAGCAGGACAAATAGGCTGAGACTGGAATGAATTTCAGCCCTAAAACATACTGAAGCGTAGCAGGTGTCATCTTTTTTGCATTTTGTTGTGATTAGAAGTTATTTTTTGCTGTACCCCCTCCATTAAGATCAACAAGACCACTTTTAAAGGTCAAAATTTTCAATGAAGATAGATTCTCATACAAACCACCCCTTTTGAAGGTCTGAAAGAACTTTGGTATACTTACATCTAATGCCATTGGGATAAATTGGGAAATCATTGGATATATGAATGCCCTAAAACCAAAATAGAATAATGATCAGTTGGAGCAGAATCCAGAAAGTCCCCAAAATAGAAATGGACAACACTAGATAAAGGGGGCAGAATACAAGTTCCAAGGATTTCTACATCAGAATTTACTACATACTTCTAGGAAAGGCCTGGGTTAGTAACGGAAAGAATTCTACTCCTTACGCCCCAAAGTCATATTTTGATACATAAGAGAATAGTAGTGACACAAGGACATAATCACCCTTAGTGGTACCATTACAGAATGCAAGTGGACAATGAAACATTATGGGTGGCAAAGGTTCCCTTCTTAACTTCATCAGAGAAAAACTCAACTTCAGAAAAGAGGCACTCATTTTGGAAGAGATGGGGTATAAATTAGTGGACGAGTATACCAGGTAAGAAGGAAAAAAGACATTCTTAGGGCTTCCAAGCCATCTGTGCCCTCAGTAATTAACTTGTCCAGAAATTCTCACTGAACTGGAAGATAGAGAAGGTGTTGGAGAACGGTGTAGTTGTTGATCTGAAAGTGCTTCTGTTCATTCATCATTATACATGTCCAATAGATAGTGAATATGAACAAGTCACTGACAGAGAGGAGAAACACGGTGGGGTTTTTCAGCAGGTGGTGATATCAGTCTCAAAATTCTGATCCTTTATTATTATTAACGGTTGTCACAAATCTTTTCTTCAACTTTGGCTCGGGAAGAGCCATCTTTTGTCAAATCCAGTATCACGGTCAGATGGGAAGTTCACTTAGAAGATATGAACAAGTCATCTTCAAGCTCGTTTGATTGGTTTATGGATGGATTGACTAAAATGATGCAGATAGATAATTTTTCAATTAAATGCAGGAGTATGACTTTTGAGAAAGGCCAACTTAGAGGGTAAAAATGGCCTCCTTTTCAATGAAGGAGGGAGGCACTAGTATTGAGTAAAAGAAAATTAGGATATCATGATGTGATTCATGTGAAGCTTGATTTAACATATTCTTGTGCCTTCTTAAGGCTTATCAAGGTCAAGAAGAGAGACATTGGCCCATCCATTAGCCTAAGAGAAGCTGGAAGCATGATAAGAGGCTTGGTTGAATAGTAGAGGTACAAGCAAGTCTTTGATATTAAGTAAAAACTTGTGCCTGTCTTCACTTAATATCCAGTGCCCCTTATATAATGCCCATATTACCAAGGCATGCTATGTTTACAGTGCATGGAGCATTTGGAGAGAGTGGAACTCTAGGGTTATTAGTAATGAGCATTTGCCTCTTAAGTCTTACCTCTGCAACTATTGAAATATAGGGAGGCTACATATGGAGTTTGCCTATGGAGGCTTCTAGAGAGGGGGAGGTGGGGGAGGTGGCTATTTCAATTTCCGAAGAATTGGTATTCTAATTTGGCTGATGCTTTCCCATAGTTTTCTTGTGTCGCCCCCTTTTTTAGCAATAGTAGTGGACAACTGATACTTTTACACTCCTATTCTCTATGATGAATAAATTTAATATTCACCAATTCCAAGGTTTCTCCATGGAACTGCTGATTTTATTAATCCTTGGTTCCCTTGTATATCACTTTGCTCTTATTAACATCACATGCGCAGGCTCTCAATTTGTTCCCAGTAGTGTCACTTCTCTTTTTGTTGGCCACTTTTTGCATGCATTTTACTGGAACTTCCATAAAGAAAACAGATGAGGGAGAGATACACTGCATGTCACCTGATCTTGGGGCTATCAAATAATTGTACCAATTTCCTCTTATCAGGTATGATTGTCTTGGCATGCCCTTCATAAAAGTACCGTCTGTGACCAATTAAGAAGTGTGGAAAATTTCCACCTTGGGACGTGACAAATGCTTCACTGTGAAGGCAAACCGTATAATCAAGAGCTGCTAACCTGGACGAGTACCCCTGCAACAAAGTAAATGAGTGATACAACGATAGATTCTTTTCGGTTGGAAGCCTGGAATGATAATAGAGCATCAAGGAACAGCACCAGATCAGACAAAAGACAAATACCATAAAGGGAGAAAGCTCTTCCGGAGAAGCTAGTGTGTCCTTTGTTTCTAATCGTGGAAACATCTGTTTAAGTGGCGCCATATATTTGTCGGCCTTGTAAATTTTTCCAGCTGCAACATAAACTGAAGTCTTATTGTCAAAACCCATGCCCCTGAGCATCATACCCACCTACAGATCGGAACAACATGCTTTCAAAATCATAAGAAGCAAAACAAAGACCTGCATTAAAAAATATTTAGATTCATTAAACCATAGAACTAGATCACTATACCAACTCCAAAAAGGCAAATGTTCTTCAAATGAGTGAGACAACAGAGCTCTGAAATCATGTTTCGTTACCAACTATCTAAAATTTAAGCTGCACGAGGGGCTAAACAATGCCTATCAAGCAATACAAATCTGAATATGCTTCTGAGTTCTGACTCATTGTCTAGGTGCCAACTTAAGTCAAGATATGGGCTTCTCAGTTGCTCAAAAGGTAGTTCAAGTTACCTATGCTCAGGCCAACATACAGATGTCATTTCGAAAATAGTACTCCCTCCATCCAAAAGTGAGTCAATTTTGTGTTTTTTTTTTCTGAGAAAGTAACAAAGTTGACCCAAAAGCAATTTTAGTGGCATATTTAAACAAGTGGGTTGCTAAATGCCGCCCCTAAATTTCTCATTACCGCCCTCCTAATACCAAAATTATCCCTACTGAAAAAAACTCCCAAATTTTCTAAGCACTTCTCTCTCGCTCTATACCTTTACCTAGATTTCAAACCCAAGCCCACGTTCTGAATCTCTCTCATCCGTAAAATAAAACCCTCCTTCCACCAGAAATGATCCTCCATTTTCAATCGTGCCATAGATAAATACAGAGCTTCAAACCCTAATCGAAAGTGCTAATTATAAGGTAAATTCTGTTAATTTCTTCAGTGTGTTCATATTCCTTTGGGCCCAAGTTGGAGAAATCTTAAATGGAACGATCCTTTCGAAGGTTTAGATTGATTTCGATATCACTGCAAATTCGTAAATCCTCTCCCCAAGTTCTAACAGAATACTTCTCCACATGTTTTTGGAGGAGGTGAACTCATGAAAGGAAATGTATCAGATTCGGAATAAGACTCCCATGTCCTAAGATCGACTCATATGGGCTATGTCCCTGTTCAAAACTAAAATAAATACACATCAAAATTCAATAGTTCAGACACCGATGATTTCATGATTTTTCCACATCATTTCGCTTCAACGTGGGAACTAACCGATAAAATTGATTAGTGCTTCAGCAAAATTTCACTTTTTGGAACGAGGATATTTTGGTATAAAAGGGGCGGTAGCGAGAAATTTAGGGGCGGCATTTAGCACCACCCATAAACAATCACCCGTAGTTGTACCACTATAGGATTGCTAGTGAACAATGACATATGTAGGGTGGCAAAAGTGTTTTAGTAAGTTCACTAGGAATTTAACACTCATTTCCAGATGGAGGGAGCATCACTCCTATGTAAGTGCATACACATATATACATTCAGTATGTACGTAATAGGCAACTTCTCATAGTATTTAAAAAAAAGATATACCTCTAATGGCGTCAAAGGGCATTTACCATCCATCCGAATCGCACCTGGCCTTATAATTCGACCTCTCCTTCGAAACTTCCCTCGCCAACTTCTTTCACGAGCAATATCCATTTCACGTTGTTCTTCATCGCCACCATCGTATACACAACACGAAAATGCAACCATATCCTATATGGGAAGTGCATTAAGAGATCATGTAATGCAAACATGCAGATCCAAACTTAGAAGAGGTGCATTTTCACAGTGAAACAATGACAAATTCCACCTCTTCAAACCGCAGATGCACTGAGATATACTTTCCCCGATCACTGGAGCTTTTCTGAACCATTCTATCAACCATTTTCGCGGCAAGCATGCGTATTGGTTCTGAAAATCGAAGTGCTCCAAAATTGGATAAACATCTAAGCCCTTGGATATCTGAAGGAACAGCATGAGCCAATCTGTTAGAGAAAGGCGCAATACGTACAGCCCTGCACCAAGAGTTTTGTGGTAAACCTAGTTGTCAAACTTATGTTGCAAACCTAACAGTGAAAAGTTAACAGCGCTAAGAGTCTACAACATGACAGTCTAGTATAGAACATAACATAATTTAATACAGCTATGCCGCTATATCAATTGCAAAAAGTACACAACGGAGATGTTCCATAGAGAGAATTATACAAATGCTGCACCGTTAACACACAAGTAACTTACTGTTTATGCATGACGAGACTTATGTTACTAACTCATCTAATTGATAAAGCTTTCAAATGGGACCAACAATCTATATCAAGCTTAACACACCCTCTTATGAGACATCAAAAAGAGTGGCAAGCAAAGATGCCTCACCAGCGGTATCACAAATCAAACATGGTGTTAATATGTGTGCCGAGCCACTGACAATAATGTGGCTATACGTACTGGCAGGATGACTTGAATTCAAGACCTTGCCAAACTATACATACGTATATAGAAGTTCAAATGGGATACCATGCTGCTCTCAGTTAATTTTATTTTAGTCTATTGATGGAAAAAGAAGGATATATTAAATAGAAAGAAGATTCAGAAGAGAATACAAGCTCCAAGTTAATTTTATCAGTTGCTGTAAATACATTTAGATATGATTGTTTACGTATTTAGGGGTATACCTACTTTCATGGGTGTGACCGTAGTGTAAAAGTATTAAGCCTAATTCATTTGAAGTCAAGGCTTCTCAAATCAAATTTTCTTTGCCTCCTTTTTTACATGTATCACAACCACTGTGTCAAAGGAACGATGTTGTATGTTTCTATTTTAGTTTGGAATCATAAGTTAATTTGTGATTGTCGGGCCACGTGAGTTGATTAGTTTGCAGAAGGGAGGTTCCAAGTTTGTAGAAGAATAATCTGTTTCGATTTCCTATCAACGTTCAACTACTTGTGTGTGGATTGTTTTGATAGCAATGTCACCATCTCAGGCCCTCAAGTCTTTGTAACAGGCACAATTTCTAAAGCAGGACTTGGGGGGAATTTGATGAGCTTTTCGGGAATTGCGGTTGCATGATGTAAGAAGGGTATCTTCCTTTCTCAAAGGAAATATATTCTTCAGTAACTTTGGCGGTGTCAACACCAAGATAATAATTTATTCACACCCGACATAACTATACTGCATCCACAGATTGTCTGCACACAGAAAACATAATAGCCACTCTTGCAATACAACTCAAGTGAACCTTCTTTTTTATTCCTCCCTCTTCCACCCCCCCCCCACCCCCATTTATGTTGTAAAAGAAGGTAGAAGCCAATTACCCCATCTCAAGCAACTTTGGAAGGACCTTCTGAAGATAGTATGTTGGACTTGACCAACCTTTTACTCTCAAATTCGTGATGTTGCTTATATTATAGTCGAAACGCTGAAGTATATCTGCTGGGAGCTCTCTGACAACATTGACATGATTTCTGAGGGCATAGATGAAGAACTCTTCATCAAATATATCGCCGAACTTGCTGTGAAAATCGAGACAGCGGAATATGTAAGTCTTCAAATAGTTTGCAATATGAATAAGATGGAAACCATAATAAAATATATCCAGCATGGCAGGTGAAAACAATTGAGTTTCTCATTTCACCCATAGTTGTTGGTCGTGGTAAACAATGCAACTACTATAAGAAACAAATCTAACAACTCATATCACATGAAAGATATGTGAATCATTTCTGTTCCAGTTCAGATAATTTAACAAAATTAGTTAGCATTAATTATTTAACATCTGAGGAGCTTACCATTGGGCAAGATAGTTTAAGAAGGTAGCCACTGCACCTGGGACATCATGGCATATCTCTAGAGGTTTTCTCATTTACAACTCAATTTTAAACTTTTAGAGGCAAAGGTAAGCAAATAAAACAGACCCGTTTTGGCTCCACCCTCCCTCACCAAAGCGCCAACTTGAACTCTTCACTAGGTCCACACGTCACATCATAGAAGCTACCACAAACATCTTCTCATCGGCTTATTTCATAAAAGGCAAAACATTAAGTGGATACAAACCATTAGAAACTAGTGCAAACTGCATTTGATGTAATAATCAGTCTACAAAACTATCTCATCCGAAACTCAAATTCACGCCTTATCACTCCAGATTATCCATGGTTTTCTTCAATTTGATGCCCGCTTAGACCACAGTACAGAAGAAATTTGCAGAAAAAATCTAAAATTTGGGACACATGTAAGCATCAGCTCTTGTTTAGATATGGAAGGTTAGGGTCGAGACACTTGGTTTGGCAATAGTGGTCCTTACAGAGATATTTGACTAGAAGTGATCGAGACTGTGGTCTTGACAAAGATGGTGCTTAGATAGAGATTGGAAACAATGTTTGTTTGTGCTTAGTCAAAACACACCTGCACATGAATCATGAATGTTTATGGAGCTTTGAACCACCACTGTAGAGCTTAGCTCTCCACTGGCAATAGGAAATAGAAGAGATAATTTAGCTGAAAACTTAGGAACACCAAGTTTTCTTACAATACTCGCTTTTCTCTGCTTGGAAAGTTTGATGGTGCATGCCTATTTTAGCGGATGATTTGGACTCAATGCTGAGAACATATTAAAAAACATATGTTGTTGATTTGGGGGGGGGGGGGGGCGTGAAGGAACGTGAAAAACAAATGGCCCAAACCATGGGCACATATAAAATTTGAATTATAAAATTTCCTCTATCTTGTCCTTTTAGCAGATAGTTTAACATATAGGACTAATGTTACAATATTACCCCAAGAAATTTTAAATTAAGTATATGCCCTAAATTTCTCTTTTGTTTAATGCAAGACCTTGGTTATCCCACTTTACCCAATAAAAATGAGCACTTGATGCAAAATGCCTACTACTTGGACAGAGTTGAACCGAACAAAAATTGTGCTGAGGATCATGAATCGTGAAACACAAAATAGGTTTAGTGGTGGAACCTGGAACCAGCAGGAATTTCAGGATTTTTTTGCGGTAAATATCATATTTATGAATTTATGATCATTCTTTACAAGATACAAAACATAAATAGAAATATGCAAGGTTACAAATGCAAAAATAAAAAATTACCTGGAGTCACGCCAAACGCTATTTAAATGAAAAATTGGAATGACAAGAGTAGCATTCAGTAATCCTGCCACCGCCACTGCATCACATATCTGAATCAGAAAAGAAGAATCGACCAGATAAGTAAATGATTCAGGTGTGCTTGGTGCAGCAACTACCATAAGTTACTACATCCGTAATGCTGCTTGCATGACTTTAGATGAGTCTACTTTAATCGATCCACATAATATGAACGACTGACTGCAAGTGCCCGGAAACTCAATAACATATAGTCCACAGGATCATCAGGTCTTCAAGAAATTTTTAAAGTTCCCAAAATCTGAATTTTTAGAAACTGGCAGCCAAGCAGAACAGGTTTAGCGAGACATCTAGGAAGGAACCCGCACTGAGAGCTACAACTCAATTTTCCAAATAGTAAGGAAAGATATGGATGATAAGATAAGCTGCAAAAAAGTCCATATACAGATAGACATTAATTTAGGTGACAAGGTGAGAAGAGGCAGTTGTCACCGAGGCCTATCCCATGAATGCAAGGATGTTTCCTTCCTGTATTTTGTTTTTTAAGGTTGGAGGGGATGTGGGCCTAACCCCAACCATTATTATTTATTAATAAGAACTTACAAGAACAGCAAAAAGGGATTAAAGCCTAAAGCAAGTGCAATGATTCTAACAGCACTTGAGAACTTGACCTCTCCGTGAGGAGAAATGAATCGGGACCAGTGGAGCTAGAGCTACTTAGTCCTTCCTGTATTGGGCCGATACATATGCAGTTACTTACTACATACTCCCTCCGTTTCAAAATAGATGTCGTTTTAGGCTTATGCACACTAATTAAGAAATAGTATAGGTTGACAATATTACCCCTATTAAGTACCCTTACATTATTGAAAGAAGATATATAATTAAGGAAAAGATGGTTAGATGGGAGAAGAAGGGAAAATAAGGAAAATTGTCGTAAAATATGCCTTCAAAACCTAAAACGATAAGTATTTTGAACTAAAACGACATCTATTTTGAAACGGAGGGATTATTTGTGAGCAACCTCTGGTGTTAAGATAATCTTTTTCCAACTGTCGAATGACCTTGCAGGTATGCCTCTTCGATTAGGTGTGCGACTATCGTAGACAGCTGTCATTTGTAGGTCGTAACATCTTGACTTTCTTATTGGACTTCTTGCCAATCAGTTGACAAAAGCTACATCTAGGTGTAAATAACTTGGCTTCCTACTATTTCTAAGTGGGCTTCTCACCCTCCCTCCACCCCCCTCACTTCACAAATTTATTTGGTTCACAGAAAGATGATGGCAAAGATCAATGTATAGTGCATTTTCTTCCCAAGGTTAAAGAGCATACTCAAGTAGAACTTCCCTATTAGTAAAACTTAAAACACTTAAAAAAAAAAAGTGCCCATATGGCATTGCCAACATTTCTTCATTACAAAATCAGTTATTTTCAAAACCATTTCTAGTGCACTAGGCAGAATTAATCATTTTGAATGCATTCCAATAAATTTCCACTTAAGAAAGCTTAACAAGAGTCACAGAAGCATTTGTTAGCAACGCCCTCAATAAATTGTTAGTACTTGATAGTTATATGCTGTACAAAGACTTCACAGGTATAAGAAGTTACTTGGTATTTATTATGTGATTCAACATTATCCATGCAACAGAGACAATGTAATTGTAGAAGCATATAGAATGCAGAATAGAATTCAGCAAAAAGAAGAAAAGGGAGAAGAAACGGTTATCCTCGCAAGGGATCAGCCATGCCCGTAGGGCACAATGGCAAAAGCCAAACTCAACTTTATTAATCAACTCTGAATAAATGTGAGGCGCTACCAACTTTATTTACAGGCATAGACTATTCTCCTAATAATATTAGGACTAGGACATAATTAACCTAATACAATTATAGGAAAACAGCTAGTTACTATATAATAGGACTCTCCTAATTAATATGACTAGGAATAGGAAAACAACTAATTACTAAATAATAAACTTTCCTAATCAATAAAGGACTTACAAAATGATAATACTAATACTAATCTATCAAGGAAACACTAATACTATCAGACCAAAAAGCCTTTTTGATGGTGCATATATTTTGAGCCTTGGACTGGGCTTCTCATACGCATGGGGATATCTTTTCCTGCATCACAATGCTACTGTCCTCCTTCCCTCACCATCAACCAGGCACACACACCCACACACACTCTTGAAAACTATGTACTACTTATCACTGGATTATTGATTACGTAATTACATTGGGTGCATGTAACAAGCTATCAGGTGTAGACTCTATCCTTCTCGCCCTCTCCCTCTCTCTCTCTAACAGGTGGGACCACGCTTCTTTTCTCTCCCCTCCCCCCTCGGCCACGCGCACGGGTGCCCACCCGCAACTACACACAAAATATATTGGCTAACAAACATAAGAATATATCAAAGAAAAAAAAAGGGAACATAAATTGATGCACTGTCTTGGAAGGTTAAAGAACATACAGATAATCTTTGCTGATTCAACCCTCCGTTTGCTTCAATTATGAGGAAACCATTTGACTTTGGCGGTTCTGAGGTCATGACGACATGCAAATAGAAATGGAGGAAAATTAGCAAACCCGCATCCAAATGAGAGGAAACAAGCTATCAACAGAGACCTATTTAAAATTTGATTTACAAGGATGACAAAAAATTCATTCAATTGAAGGTAACCAACCAAAACTAAACAGGCAAGATACATTATAGACAAGCACTTCATTTAAATTCCTATACAACCTCTGCATAATTACAATTGGAAAAAAATCCCGAAGTCTTATGTTGATGCTTTTTTCATAGTTTCTTCCCTTTGCCTTGGGCTGGGGGAGGAAGGGGGGGGGGGGTGAGAGGAAGTGCAAGAAGAAAGACCAAAGGAGTATACTCAGGACCTCAGGTACAACTAAATCCAGAAAGGAGCCCAAACATACTCTACCATGATTTGGACAAGATATTTATATTTTAAACTCATGCTTGCTGATTGCCAATACCCATATTATTTTAGGCTATGTAGGATGGCCCACTGCCCTTAGCCACCAACGTATCTGAGAATAATCAAACGCACAAAACAAGTACACCAAAAGGCTTGTTCATAGCTAAAACGCAAGGCAACCCTAAAATTTCCCTGAGACTAGTTTGCATGGGTAGTCCCCTAACAGCTTAATTTTATTTTTAATGGAAACGGTTGGTGCAGATGGTGATGTTACTGATGTATACGAACACAGTTGGAAGCAGTTGGTGCCGAAGGTGATGAATATGAAAACATCTACAAGGATCTCTACCTTTAATTTCACTTTCGATCTACCTATGCTAACACACAACCCTCCTCAATCGTCGACCACCAGTTAAAAAAGAAAGGAACATTTTCCATGCTCGGATAATTTATAGAATAATATTACATACAAAAACAACAGGCTCAAAACAGATATGATGAAGCATCAATACCACTGGAAAAATGTCAATTAAGGAAGTTCTACAGATATACAGCTAGAAACTTCTTAATAGTGTAGGGATGCCCACAAGAAGCTATTGCAAACCATATATAGCTGATGCTACAGTTTAATCTATAAGAGAATGCTTAAAATAAGAAAGAAGTTACAGTAAAATCTTTGAAGAAACAAAAACTCTGCAGCAAATATTATATACTCTCTCAGTTCCAAATAATTTGGCTGCATTTCCTTTTAAGGATGTTCTAGATTATTTGTCCCTTTACTAAACTTCTATAGTTGTATTACATAAATACATTAATGCTTTTCTGAATAAACTTAATGAACTTCCTAAAACAACGAGCCTTGTGAATCACATGGCAAAGACGTCATATGACCAGATTAACTTGTACCAGTCAACATTAAAATGAGGAGGAACGAGTTTCGCAATTAAGTTCTTCTGAATATGGCATTAATTTGCTCCAGTTCCAAGTTGAACATCTCCTTACACGCATATACTAAAGCAGAGGACATTAGGAAAACACCAAAGAGTCTCAAAACTTAGTAAGCAAGCTTATATGTTCTTGTTCAACGGAAGTTAGTGATATGACTATAGATGGGTCATCAAGTAAGACATATGCGTAAGTTTGATGCATGTATAGTAGGTTTAGCAGCATTATTTATGCCGGACTTCTACGCAGTCAAATTTATCCATGTACCAAAATAAATGAGTTGTCGAATTGACTATCTTAAACTAATGTTAAATTAATTTTCAGGATTTGTCTTTGGGAGATTTGGCTAGAGATTGGAAAGCTGCTATAGAGTAATTCGTGTGTATCTGTTGTTTTTTGATGATTTTGGTGGATTTCTTGTCCGCCTTTCTTTGTACATTCTTTCTCTATCAATGATATTCTTCTTTTATCAAAAAAAAAAAAAAGAAGCTTTTTTGGCACCTTTTTGAGAACTATCTACATTATAAATCAGCTCAATTGATAGCGACAGTTCGTAACAGTGTTTTACACAAATTTTTGGAAGCAAAATATAAGCTCAAAAACACATAATTCTGTAGAAGCATTTTTGCGGCAGCAGAGCGGGCCCCAGACAATTGAATAGGTGAGCTAGAGCTGTCCACTTCACGGGCATACACTAGGACAATGACTTTTCTGCAGAAAAGTTGTCCTAGGACTTTCAAACATTATTACTCCATGTTTTACTTTTAAAGTAAAATTAGTGATTTTAAAGTTAGTTTTTTCATTTGGTGCTTTTCGATATAAATATCTTTTTAACTATTTAAATTTTTTTTGACTTTGTATTCTCATACACAAGTATTATCTGGCATTTAAAATAATGATTTGTTTCCATCTGAAAAATATTTTCTTTGAATCGTTGATATTTGTTTCGTCGTGCCCTTGAGCACGGGCATTCACTAGTTCTTTCATAAAACGTGTTGTGTTATGTATTAGTATATCTTTTCCTCCATTGCAAGCTTGTTTGGCCTCCAGATAGTTTTTTTCTACATGTATGATGTTTTGTTCTTCAGTGGAAAGGAAGGTTATTCTGTCTTGGAGGGGTTCTGGTACCGAAATAGAAACCAAGATCCTTGGAAAATTTGGACTTTTCGCTGATCTATGTTGAACTCTCATATACCCAAGCAAAGCAATAACAAAAGTGTATCCTTTGGTTTATTGCCATAGGATACAGTGTAGTTAACCTCTCTAGATAGAAAGGCTTTTGGGGTCCCTCGAGGGGTTGCTTGCTCGAAACTATTCTGCAGGCTCTGGAATAATCTTATTGACTCTTGTACTAAGTTGGAGTTTATTTGTTGCTTGATTTGGTATTAGTGTCCATATCCTGTAACTTAAGGTGCCCTATGAATCGTTTTCTTTATTAATAATCCCTTTTTTTTATTAAGGCAGTTTAAGATCTAGCTAGAGCTTATAGTAGACGAAGTAATGGATTAATTCTTACACGCTGCAACTCAAGGTGATTATGATTACATAAGAACATATTCCCTAGTCCTTCACTAAAAGTATCTTTTTATATACTCAAAAGAAATACTGATTTGTTAATTAAAGATGGAGGGACTCTTTGAGGAATGGAGGAGTAATTGGTAGCTATAGAATAAAGAACAGACCTGGTTGAGAGATCTTCAAATTAACACAAGGCTTCCAACCTTGATGCGACTTCAGACTCCACATGTTCCTCAGCTGCATAGTTCACAGATAGAAAATTAGCTGGTAAAGGCTTGCTAAAGAGAAAAATATCTAAAGTGTTTAATAGACAGACGCATTAAATGAGGCAAAAGGTCAGGCACACAACCTTAAGATTATGGGGTTCACATACGAGGCCAATCATGTCATGTAAGTTGAAGAGGAACTAAAATAACATTGGTAGCAGCTTGGCTACAAGCAACCCAATGAACATATACAATGAAAGAAAATATAAAAGGAACAACTTGGGTAGCATAGAAACAACTGACTATTTTCCACTTGATACAAAATTCATATTCATCCCCTGATGTGTCCTACAGCTACAATAATGCACATGGACCTACTGAATTTTGATGTTGGATTTTAAACAGGTGGCCGGCACTTTCATCGTGTATACTATGTAAAACAACGATAACAATCAGTAGGGTTCTTGCTAGTCCAACCAGTATTTTCGTCAAATTTTTCCATTCCTACTCCTTGGCCCTTGCAATCTTGGGCTTCTATTCGGCAAGTGATCCATAGCACTGCCAAATACTTTACATTCATATAAAAAATGACAAATGAGGATCCTTTTTTTCCTTCACCAGAATAGTAATCTAACCAATTTGTTTATTACAGCTTTTGATATGCATTAATAAATCAAGTTACATCATGATATTGACTTGTGAAGTTTGAGGCCTGTCGACTGTGTCTGTTAAAGTGTTAAGAGTTTTGAATTTCTGGGAGGATGGTAATAGTGGTGGTATCCCATGCTTTCAGCCTACCCCCTTTAAAGAAAGAATATAATTGTTGACTTGATAAGAAACCTATTACTCCACTAATGAGAGAATTATACTCACAATCACACTTATTAAAGAGTCACAAATGTTTGTATTTTCCCCTTCCAATTGGTCCATCCTTCAAGTAAACTTCATATTCATTCACCACACCTAAAATTATAATAACAGGAGCCAAATAACTAAACGAAAAAACTGCAAAGACACATTACCAAATCGGAGCTCCGATCATTTTCAGCTTCCATGAATGGCCACATCTTCTCAAAAACCTCAGGACTCCTATACTCCGACCCCGGGGAAGCTGCATTTGAGCCAACTTTACCGATAACAACAACATCAAATCCCAAGGTGCCCATATACAACAGCATTCCCGAAATATACAACAAAGGTGCGAACAAAAGCACCGCTCTCCTCCTGTACACCGCGGATATCACCATATAAACTAACCTCTCCGCAATATTCTTCAGCTCCGGATCACATCCGCGGCCGTCTCCTCCTCCGCCGCCTCGGAAAGTACCGCCGCCGTTGTTTTTGTTCCGGCCGTGACGGAACCGCGGGGAGCCGGGCGGGGACGGCGAGTTCGCGGCGGAGCCAGAGCCGGAGCCGCCACCGCTCCTCCCCAGGCGGCTGGAACCGTACATTATTATTTACAGTAATCGATGCTTATCAACTGTAGAAATAGGTATTCAGGATAGCCGATTGCACCGACATTCATACATGTATAGTGAGAATCACAGTGGTGGAATTGGGAGGAGATGAGCGACTGATCTTAAGTGGGGTGGGAGAGAGTGTGTGGGGTTTGCTTTTAATGTCAGCTTTCAGTCACCAAAACATATGACCCCGAAGGTGTGTTTACCGTGTTTTAAACATTATTTAAAAAATAAATCAAAAATATAGTTTTTTAAACATTGATTTTCTGTCTCTGCCTATTATTTTTACATATCCCTATATCATTTTTATATCCTATCAAACATCACATCAAATTATAACTATCACTTTTTCTCTCTTTCTCTCTCCATCACTATCATGTAATTTT
>JAOTQG010002756.1:0-16368 GCA_025631175.1 Iris virginica
GCGCGTGAGCGAGAGAGAGAGAGAGAGAGAGAGAGAGAGAGAGAGAGCATATCATACACACATGATATATACATGGAGAAAAGGAGAGAAGCAGATTCTCTTTTCTTAAAAGAAAGTTGCAACCTGAGATTGATAGTATAGCAGTAAATTAAGATGACAACATCAATGGTGTTATTACTGATTTAATATATCAGTAAAAAGGATGTACAGTTCAATAATGAAGGCAAGGAAAATGGCAGATAAGATGCCAAGACGAAGTAACAATTTTGCTTCTGATTTGGTGCAAATGGGGTATGCAAGAAAAAAGGCAACGTCAAGCAACATCTTAGAGGGACTCAATGCTAGCGTGGCTAGTTGTACGAGAGATTCTAGAGCGTCCCACCTCGCAACAACACTCATTTTTTGGCTGTGGCAAATGGTCTAGTTAGCAGGATAGAGCGCACACAACCCATAGTGCAGGAATCAAGAGCATTTGAGGAAGCCGATGATGACAAGGAGCTATATAACCTCATATTTGACATGGAAGGGGACTTTGTTGACACAATGTAAAAAAAGATGACAATGGCAACCATGTGTCCTGCAGAGGATGCCAATCTGTGGAGCATCAGCTCATACTTAGTGCATCCATGTGTGTACTTCTGAAGATTGTTCTTGGGAGGGCTAAGCAGATTTCATTGTTGTGAAAATAGACTCGGAACTATTCTGCAGGGTGGGATTATTGTGGGAAACTCTAGCAGTTTTGATGCATCAGTTTCATGCAATGTAGATTAGTAATTCTGGTCTCAACTGTGTGAGGCTGTGGCGAAATGGTCCAGGAACAGGTGATTTGGAAGCAAAGATCAAATAGTGACAGAATTGGGGTGGTCGCCAAGTCTGAAACAATGTTCACAGCTGTGTGGGTAACATTGGAAGTAATTCGGTCGCTTAAGGTTCACAATGATCCTCAGAAAGGGGCTGCCCATGCAGTGAATGTTACGCATTATTCAGCCAGAGTGAACCTTCAACAGAATCTGCCAGGGACGCTTCAGATTTGCTGACTGCAGACTAGAGTTTCCAAAGGTTTCAAAGTTCGAGATGTTAGATCAGGCATTCGACTAAATTGGGAGGAAAAATACCTGGTTGTCCTTTTAAGAATGCACTTTTTTGAGTTTGGTTAGCTTTCTTCCCAGTTGCCTGCTTTAGCTTGTAAGTATTAGCACATTGCAGCAATATGACTTTCTTTTCACATTCATTGTTGTGATTGTCATTTGCAAACATTGATTAGGGGGCTTTAGCTGTGTATTGGCCCTCGCAAAAAGGTTTGCAACAGACAATGACACAGTGAAAACAACCATTGAATGCCAAAACAAAGTAAAAAGACCACAGGAGGAAAGCTAACCAGTCACAAAAGGGACAACTGGGTATGGGTTAGCTGTCTCCATGTCCAAATGTATAAGACAAGAGGACAGCTTTAGCACACTGCTTCTATTACAACCAAAGTAATCCATCAAACAACAAATCTCTTAGGGATAGAGACCCTTATATATTGAAAATTGACAAATCCTTGTGTCTTACTTTAAGCCATGGGTTCATACTACTGTCAGACTGCTGCTACCATTCCAAGAGCGAAGGGGCTTCTAAAACCGTGACACTTTTTTAACCAATCGCATATTGATTGAGGGCTCTTGACTTTTGATATGTGTAGATAGGAGGAGGATTAAGTGTCGGTCCATGGCAAATGTGTGACCACAATTCTTTCTCTAATGTCCAAATGAGGAAGATTCCATAGTGGACACTTATTTTGGGACACCCCAAAAAGGAATAGAGGACTCTTATTTTGGGACGGAGGGAGTATGTGATAATCGCCTAAACTCAAACAAAAAATTGTCCGAAAAATAGGAAGTGAAATTCCCACTATGTTATCCACAACTAGCTACTACAAAAAGTATTACATTTGAAATATAAAGTTTTCAAGGCCAATGAAAACAGCCACATACGCACTCCATCTGCATGTTTCACTTGTTTATTTGAACGTAATGGGCTGGTACGACTTATGAGCATGTCACATTTATAGTCATGTTAAACAGATATGGAAACATTTGGCATCTCAAAGATTCAGTCAAGCAACTCCGTGACTTTGAATGAAGTTTGACTTGAGTTGAGTTGTGCATGAAACTGCCAAACTCTATATACAACTGGTCTTTAGCAATCCCACAGGCCTGCGCTGCCAATATACTTCTCAATCATTTCTAAGGGAGCTGCCTTATCTTAGCACCTTATAGTTACTACAATAACAATATCATAGAAAACCTTACCAAGTTTACACTGTATTTGCCAAACATATTAACAGTATGTGCTATAGCATCCCAAAAAGGTAATGTAAATGCTTTATTCATGGAAACATCCTCTACTAATAAGTACTAACTAGTAATAATTCTCACGTTGGATTGCATTACACAAAATAGTAATGACTTATTACACTTAGTACTCCCTCCGTCCCAAAATGAGTGTCCAATTTCCTATTGAAAAGTCAACGTAAGGCATTATCAAGTTTAACACATATGTATTATTAGACTCCAGAATATCAATGATTGCAAGAATATTAAGTAAGCTGTCAATAACTTTGTAAATTTGAAACAATAACAATTTTAATATACTTTACCAAATTTTAATCAAGTTGACCAAAAATGATAAAAAGGGGAGGACAGAGGGTAATACTACTATACCAGTATCATAAGGGTAAAATAGGGTATCTGAAAAGGAAAAATTAGCAGTTTCCAGGTGTTGCTAAAAAGCTATACCCACTTGCATGTTGTGACATTAGAATCAATAATCAAATTAATAATGATAATATTCGAGATATACACTACCACGGAAATTGTCATAAACTAGTAAGAGCCCGCAAACTAAGAGGATGTAAGACCAGTATATACCCAAAGAACTTTCGGACAAAGTGGCTTCCATCAAATTGAAGCCAAAAATGTAGTAGCACTAGATGCTTATATGAAGTCACACAGTTAAACAATGGGATTCTCCTTTATCATGATATATTCTATTTCTCATACATGATTTTAAATCTCCTAGAAAATTTAGGGTACAAGAAATTCACCTTGAGTGCAGAAATATTAGCTGAAATTTGACCAAGAACTTGGTTGTTTTGTTCCAAGAGATGCCTTGTTCTACCAGCTAACACTGGAATAAACAAACAGAATGAGCAACAAAAAGAAAAAAAAACAATATAGTCGACTTAGCAAAGAAATGTTTGTTACTCCATAAGAAAGCATATGGAATCAAATCAATAATGAGAATAGACAATTCTTGAAACTAAAACAATTAGTGAAATACTGTATGCTCATTGGCAAAAGATCTGGACAATACTTAATCTCAGAGATCCAAATGAGATACTTTAGAAATATATACATATGTGTATTAAAATAGGTGAAAAATGCCAAAGCGTTTGCCACCTCATAAATCTTTCAATTTATCTCTTGTTTGAAGATGCCAGGTAGTTTCTTAGGGTACCATTAGCTCTTATTTACACCTAATCACTACAGTATAGATATAGGATATTTGATTTTTATATTATCAGTATTAAATGCAAAATTGTAGTAGTTATATCTCTTCTTATTCTACTTCCTAATAGCTGCTAAATTATGGTTAGTAAAGATTGTTATTACACCAATGACTACTTGGTCCAGCGGTATCACCTTCTTTTTCCTAACAGGAGGTCAGGGATTCAAGTCTTGTCACGGACAATATCGAGGAGAAATTAACGAAATCTTGTTCAAGATATTTTGTGGCTTTAAGCTCTCGTTGTTACTTGTTACTCTTGTAAGCATAAAGAGTTGGGGTAAGGTCCCAACTTTTTAATAAAAATAGCAATAATTGTTATTACACCATTATGAATGCATCTCACAAAAATAACTATTTAACGATTATACTTGTTGTTTACATAGTCCTATTAGTTATTGTCATTGTAGTTGAGTATGTCTACAACACCAATCCTACTTATTTACTATTCTTTTTACTTATAAGAGATTGTAGCTATTGGCTAGGGAAATTCAAGAGTCGTGCTCTAATTATGTTGACATTCTTTTGTACACCCTTTTTTTTTTTTTTTGATAAAAGAAGATACTCCGTATTTTATTAGGACACACCGACCAGGAATCCGCTTTAAAGCAAAAACAATGCTGAACATAAACTACTGGAATCAACACTCGAAGAAAATTAATGCAACGCTGCAATCCAGTCCCTAACTAAATCAGCCAAAATCCAGTCTCGGAGAGGCCCAAAACTCCACGCCTATAGGGAAGCCCGAAAGGAAATCCTCTCCCACATGAGAGGAAAATACAGCTCACAATCCCTGAGAATTCGAGAGTTCCGCTCAATCCAAATAGTCCAAAATAAACAGAACATAGCACAACTCCATAAAATTTAGGCATCCTTATTCCGACCGAAATCCCAATGTCTAAGCATACACAACCCCCAGTTTTGGTTGTGTTGGTTGTGAGTTTTTAATTAAGATTCGGTTTTTATCTTTCAATTGTTTATGTTATTGATGTCCAATTAATAGCCTATTTGTTTTTCTATCTTACAATGAAAAAAAGGTACTTTCGATAGATTCATTTTAACCTTTTCCTCTTTTTAAGAGAAAAAGACAAAGAGACTTATCACTTTTGAGATAGAATAATGAACAATTACTTTAAGACGAACAGTAATCAAAAAAATTATTTTATACTTTTTTCGATGGAACCAAAAGATTAGAAGACAAAAAAGAAGCATATATATTCCCACCCTCACCCCCAACTAAAGAGAAAAATAATGAGATTTTTTTTGATAGAATAATTTTACATGAAACTCCTCACATATAAATATTATGAGACTTTTTTAGTCATTTTTTCTAATTTTTAAGTTAAGTTTTCCATTTCCTCTCTCATTATTTCTACCATTTTTCTCTTAATTTTACAAAAAATAAAAATACACCAATAATATAACTTAGAGAACTAACTCACTCACTAATAAATCATGATCTCGTGCATCGCACAGGATTTCAAACTAGTTATTTCTTAAATTTGGGCAAATAAGATTACTGTCGAGAGCAAAAAGAGGCAATCTGAATGCAACTAGTTTAATAAATTTGTGTGGGGGTTATTATACGCTACTCCAACACGGGCAATCTGAATGTGAATGCTATTGGTTATTGCAGTCTAAAAATTCTCCGACGGTCTGACCATGTTTCAAAGAAGGCAGGAAAAAACAGAAAAGATAAAGCAAAACTAACACAGCACTAACCTTCGCTATGCATGCCATCACTCTGGGCCCTTTGGCTCATGGAAAGAGAATACGCAGCCAAATTAGGTGGAGAAGCTGAACATATACTTGACTTTGAGGATGATTCCACCAACTTGTCCTGAAAAATGTTTGATCTTTAGAACACCGGTTCCACGACCAACTTTAAATGCTTAGAGCACAGCTGAAACGTGAATTTAAAAAGTAATCCTTTTTTCTGGTACTTCTCTCAGTACAAGTGAATTTAGATGGAATGGACAATTTTTCCCATACGATGCTCCTCTTTGATATATCTGTAGGATGAGCACAGAGCACCAATAAAAACTCTACGTATCAGTAGTATATCATAATCTCCCTTCTCTCTATCTCTTTGACACTCAAGTCCGTGAACTTCTACAGATGTAGAAAAAGCATTGTCTATAAAAGGTCCTTGTCCCCTACATTCACCTTCCAAAGGCCCCATTACCCTTCAACAATCTTCCCATCTTTGAGGTATTTTCCACTGGAGTTCTTATTTACTTGGCTCCCCTCCTGACACATGCTAGCTTCATCTAGTTTGGAGATCGGTTGGGGTGAAGATACTCTAGTTGATGTTGAACTGTTGGCCTGTTTGAGGTTAGATGGCCATGGATCAGATGAAGGTAGTTAGTCTGCCTGAGCTATTTTTGGTTGTTTCTTCATGGTATTGGGCACCCTATTCATCACCTGCTTTTGTTCTCTACTATCTGGGAGTTCTTCCTTACTGGATCCTTATTATTGTGGACATCTCTCAGGATTTTGTGTTTGGTATTTTGGTTGATGTGTGGCGTGTGACAATTTCTTGCTAGAGGAAGTACCTTTTTCAGGTTTGCTATATAGGTAACTGATGGTTCTGTAGCAATTAACAGCACAAGATGACTCCACACTATTTTAGTCTTCCCCGGAATAATTTTTTTCTTATTTACAGTCAAAGAACTGGACAGTGTTGGGAAGATAAGTTAGGGATGACTGGTGACTGATAGGACTTTTGAATTATGATGCAGACTTTGGTTTGATTGAAAGGTCACCGTGTTGACAAGATAAATTAAAGATTACTGGTAACTTGAAGAGATGATCGATTGGAGTTATTGCGGAGAAAATGTAGTGAATTTCCTATGCTTGAGAGCATCTTTAAGTGAGTTTGATGTTTTGGTGGTCTGTGTTCGTTCAAAAGGTTTCGGTCCAAATTGCTCCAAGTCGGTCTTGATGAGTCATTATTTGCTGGGAGATATGAAAGCCTTCCAATTTGGATGCATTTGGAGAGGTTGGGTACAAATTGCATGTTTTGAGATTTTGTGATTTGGATGCATTTGGAGAGGTTAGGTGCAAATTTTTTTTTTAAAGATTTTGTGATTTGGATTCTGGAGATTGGGGTGATAATTGAGGTTTGAGCATGTTATTAAAGGCGCGCCTAGGCTCGGTGCAGCTAGCCGCAGCTTTGGAGCCTCAAGTGGTCTGGGCGAGGTGCTGTTCTTAGGTGACGGCTTAGGTGCGCTTCGGCAGAGGCGTGAGCCTTGGGAGGTGCGCCTAGGCGCAAGGCACCAGGTTGACACCAAATTTATACCTATATAGCGTGACTCGAGACTACCCTCATACTTCCCTCTCTCATCCACCAGCCCTCTTCTGTCTCCAATCTGTGTTGCCTCACTTTCGACGAAGATCAGAAAGGCCAGCCACCCTCTCTGGCACAGGCAGATCAACTTTGACTTTTGGATTTTTGTTTCATTCTTTTGCCCTTTTCTGTTCGTTTTCGCTTCTTAGTTTTTCCTGCTCCCCTGGACATTGGATTTTATCCCCTGTTTTTTTCTAATATATATATATATATATAATATAGAGGGACTTATTCCCCTAAGAACCTAAATAACCCTAAGAACCTAAGAACCATTTCTAGCCATTAGATCTAATATCCCCCAATTCACTAGATCTGCCAATCCCAATCTAATTTCTCACTCAGTGGATACGAGTAGAGATTATCGGCAAGCTGGGTGCTGCCCCTTTGCAGCCCGATCGCAGGCCCCGTTCATCTCTGTCTCTTCAACAACTCAGATCGCTTCTTCGATCTTCCTACCGGGGGAGTGGTCGGCAAGTTCTGGGCTATTTCCCGGTGAATTTGGAGTTTGACCTTCCGAGTTTCTCCTCGTTATTTCCAAATCGTGGGTTTAGCTTTGCCATTTTTGGCTTTAAATTTTCAGCCCTAATTGAAAGCACTCTCGATCTTCATCTACGGGTTGTGATAGTTCTGTTTTTGGTTGGTTGGCTCTTGAACTGTGCAAGTTTTATATAGTGGATTGATGAGTGTTTCTAAGGCTTATTCATGTTTTAGCCTTAAGTGATTTATTGATGTTGTAGCAGTACACACGGTTGCATTTGGTAATCCCGGGCTCTTGTGTCTGGACTAGGGGTACGTCATTCTTTCTTTGCCAGCGTATCAATGTTTCTGGTTTCTTTATTTTCAATGTTTCGGTTTAAATTTCTTTAAGAAGTTTACACGCTTGATCTGTTACTGAGAGGTGTTTGTTGCCACATTTTTTGTATTCCTAGGAACTGCTGCAAAGGACGGAGAAATCAATAGACCCATATTTTTATAGCAACCATGATCAGTTTGTACAGTTGTCTCTTCTACTTCTAGGAAAGTTGGAATCATTTTTTTGATTTGTTTGATATGTTAATCAGTCACCTTAATGCTGGTTGGCCATTTTACAATGTTTCAGTCTACAGTTGTGCGCTTGAGGTTTCCTACTCTGTTTCTGTCCAATTATGAAGTACATATCTAACCTAAATCTTATGTTATTGAAATACATAGATAAACAGCTCACCTCGAATGCAAGAAGCCGAATAGGCGGCTTAGTCCGAGTGGAGAGAAAAAAAAAGGAAAAAAGGTTTGCCTTTGATTAATCGTGAGGTTTTACTCTGTGAAAATTAAAATTGAATTGTGTTGAATGTTGATTGACTAGGTTTTTGACATGTTTTTGATGAATCTATTAGTGATCCATCAAATGATAACACTACTCCATCAAACGATAAGAGTGATTCATCAAAATATAAATGTAACAATAACAGGGAAATACAACATTGATCCATCAAATTTAACACCGATCAATTAAATATGAACACCGATACATCAAATGTTTACATTGATCCATCAAACTAACACTGCTCCATCAAATTTTAATACCGATCCTTCAAAATAGCACTGATCCATCAAAAAAAATTCGAGAAATGACGAAGATGCCCTTTTTCCGAACAAAAATTACAATTCGTGCCACTGTCACCCTATTTAATCTCACCATCTAATTTTTCTAGATCTAACGGTCAAGATTAGTTCTCAGGTTCTTAGATTATTTGTGCTTCTCATTATATATATATAGGAAAGTGATCAGGTACAAACCACAAATATCGTACAAACGTGCGAACTTGTTGTATCTTAGTACAATTTTGTTGTATCTTCGTTAATTTATCGTATCTTAGTTATTTTGTTGTATATTTACGAACATGTTATATCTTAGTTGATTTTCTTAAAAAAAATCTTTTGTTGGATCTTTGTTTTACAAAATACAAACATATAACTAACATACAACAAAAATGTACTAAGGTATAACTGATTCTCACGGTTTGTACGAAAAGTGGTTTGTAGCGGAATAAGTCCCTATATATATATATATATATATATACACACAGAGAGAAGAGAGAGAGAGAGAGAGAGAGAGAGAGAGAGAGAGATTTTGGGCCTCGTCACTCGGGCGGGCGCTAGGCTTGCGCCTAGGCCCCAGGCACACCTTGGGCACCTTGGGCCTTTAATACCTATGGGTTTGAGGATGTAATGGGAATTTATATGTTCTAATAATTGGAAGTGAACATGTGATTGAGTATATTGTGAAAACTTCGAGCATTTGCGGTATTAAAAATAGTGTGTAGTTAGGGCGAACCAGAATGGAGAGTAAGCGGGTAATTTGAAATTCTTTTATTCAGTTGATTTTTTATTTTCCCTTTTGAGGCGGGAGTGACTCGTATTCCAGTACTATTATATAGAGATAAAGATAAGTTTTATGATTTGACTTGGTCAATTTATATTTGATCAAACCTTCTACTTGCATCTTCTTATAATGAACACGACTTTTTTGACAAAAACCACCAGAACACAAAAAAAAAACATGGTTGTGCAGGCATACCTTCTTATCTTTCACCTTCTTCCCCAAATTCAGATCCTCTTGTTTCCTTCGCTTTCTCTGTCAAACATAGCATATCTAAGATTACATATTCTGATAAGCATTACACTTAAAGAGGGAGGCCTAATATAGTCTGAATGAAAATGTTCAAAGACCTAATGTAAAGGAACTCTAAAATATGTGAGAGGGGAGTGAGTAGCCAACAGCTGATGCATCAAATCCCTATAGATGTCTTAACTATAAATATATATATATATATGTACATATATACACTACACATTTCTGTTACCACTATTTGTTCGTTCTCCATATTCAAGAAAGTCACCCAAGGAAAAAGAGTGGTGGCCACAAACAGGACAGCACTCCAAGTAGGTGCTAACCCAGAGTTTAAATTTTTTTTAAAAAAAGGCGCCAACCCATCTACAACTAGATTGCATAATATTGAGATCGTAGTGCAGAGCTTTACCAAATCAGCAGCCACTTTTACTAGTGCAGTATTGAAAGGGTCGAGGAAAAGTGGATACAAGAGCCAAGCTTCTTAATTTGCTTGGACTCAAGGCATAGCCTATTCTAGACCTTAGACAAATCAACACACACGTGTTGTTGATAGTCTAATATTATGCTTGGTTGCTGTTATTTTCATATTTCTAGAGTACAACTATTCTAGTAATTTCTTAGATTTCTAAAACCGGTTTCCTTATTAAGTTGGGAGTCTTATACAAGTACTTGTCTTTAATTGAGTCTGGATCCTTGTTGGATTCATGTTTTAGTTGACATTAATTAGTTTCCGGGTCAGGTATTACTCCCTCCATCAAAAATAAATGTCCTGTTTTGATTTCTTTTGGTCTACGAAATTGAACTTGATCATAGTTTTATGAAAATCGATTTGCTATTGCAAATTTATGAGTTGTTATTGAGTAGTATATAAATAGTTGGTCAATTATGTTTCATTTTGACTTCTTTAAAAGGAAAGATGACAATTATTTTGGGACGGAGGGAGCAGGATTTACTTGGCCTATATATAGCTTGTAATTTTATTTTTTTTTAAGTTTGGGGAAGACAGTCAAACATAGATAAGAATTTTCCAGAAATTGTTCGCTAAACTTCCTTAAATTGTGTGATGCAAGTCCCTCGAGTGTGATGCTCAAGAGCCTATGTGTGATGCCTAGGTTGCCTTGGTGTGAAGCCTACTTTTCTTCCTCTTTTTACAGCCAAATTGCTGTTCTCAGCTACTGGTCACAGTGCCTGGACAGCTTTTACAAAATTTATGTTTTCCAACCCTAATTTCCGTAAACCCTACTTCTATTATACCATTTAAAACCCTAAACACAACTTAACAGCCTTTTCCGCTGCGTTCTACATCAATTTGGCTCATGCTATGAAGGTTAATCATACCACGCTTGTCCTGCATCATTTACTTTAAGCAGGAATGTATTTGATAGAGCGCTGGGACAACTCTAGTAAACTAAGGACGTGAACATAACTAAAAGAACAAATATATCCCCAACTCTGTGAAAAGGAACTTCAGAGAAAATGCAACATCAAGCTCCTAAGTGTAAATCCTCTACAACATTTGTGAATGCAACTTAACTCTCAGAGAAATTCATTTATCCAAAAGAATAGCACTTCAGGAAGTCTACCAGGTCTAGGTCTACTTTAACCCTCTTTTCATGTTCATGAACCCAATAAATCGAGTTCACTCCTGATCAGCAGAGAAGTTTGGCATTTTATGTTCAAACTCAGAATATTTAGATAGAGAAAAGTCAGGCAAAGCAGTAACCCAGCCATTGATTAGTCTACATAGTCCTGATGCCATGGTAAGAACAATTCTGATATTTCCCACCAAGCCTGTGTCAGTTTTGAGATCTATAATAGAGAACAATCCATTATTGTGCAAGGACGATTACACTAGCTTCCCAAATTCAACGCTCATGTACTTTTGTTCCTGTTAAACGAGTACCATACTTGCTCTCATTTCGCTCTCCACAAAAGGTGTTCAGCTTCAAATGCAACCTTTCTGGCCTCAATAGTCACTTTTCTCCAAAACAAGAAATGCCAGAGCCCTTCACATGCAACCCACCTCACCTCGAAGTAGTCCTTTTCGAGGAGCTCAAGCGTGGTTGAAGAATATTGGTTTTGCATTGGTGTGAAATGGTTCTTTGTAAATGAGAGGATGCTTAAATTGGTAGTATGAGGTTTGTTTGTTTTTCATCAACAATAGGAGTGGGTTAAGCTGCAAGAAACAAAAATTCGGTGCGAGGAGTGTATGATCCATTGTATTTATCTGGTGGAGTTGTATTTGTACACATCTAGTGTGCCTAAAAAAAAATTCTTAATATCATTTAATTTGTTTTTGCCTTTCAAAAAAAAATCGCCTTTTTCGAACTAATATCCTACATTTGAAAACTCGGCTCGGGAGATTTAGCATTAGCATATAGTGAGCGATAAGCCTATCCACGAATAAATCCCTATTACAGTAAGCCTAGATCACCAAAAAAAAGCAACTATCAATAAATTTTCAAGCATCCACATGATCCTCCAATGGAAAAAACTCCATTCTGCACCAAACAACATGGAAAGGCTCAGTCCTCCATTCCATGACAGAAGAAAAATAAGGGGAAAGAAGTGCTGTGTTCTCCATTCCGTGACAAAACAAAAAGGCCCAATCTCCATCCGATGATCGGAAAGGTCCATCCCCACAAGGAAATCGTTTACCATCAGAATGGTATTGATCCCAAAATGGGAAGGCTACATTCTGTACTGTCTCATACCCAACGCAAGCATGACTTGGATGCATTGGCTTAAGCTCCAGTAGCCTTGGGCTGGTCTTAGCTTGGTAAACTCAAGCATTTGGTTTTTCCCTCAAGGGGCGCGTAGAACCTGATCACATGAGAGAGAGTGAGGGAGTTCCTTGTCCCCAACCAGGAGACATGTTTTATCCACCAGAATGCTTCCCAACCAAATGATGACACGTGTCCCCCGACGATGGTAATCCACACCAATGACAAGATCACGGCCTCACAGAATCCTTGACTTGTCATGTCACCACCACATGCATAAGTCGTCACATCATTTGAGAGGTCTAGACTCTTGGTCACAATCTTACTTTTGGTGGAAAGCCCTCCGACAAAATTCCTACTAACAGCTTTAGCCCTCTCTACAGAGTGATTTGGTTTGTTTCCAATCAGCCATCCTTAGCGACCCTTTGATCACTCTCACAATGTAGACTCCCTTAACTTTAAAATAGAGACTTGGGACCTCACCTCTAGACCAATCCTCTCATATCCCACCGGATACCCAGACCCACAGATCTTACCTTAAAGCAAAAGGACCTCCTAAGACCTCCATCTCCATCCAATAAAGGTATGTCGAGTGTTGCTATCACCCACAAATGAATACATGACATACATCCTGAAACACTGGATTCCCAACTGTTTGACATAATAAAATGTAACTTCAGGGGAAAATATCAAGATCACCCCTCCTCTACAGACACTGTAAAGCTGTATCCTTCAAAATGGACGCCTAACCTCATTGAATGACTGCAAAGCAGTATCCGTGTAACCCTCATTTAAATCTATTAGTATAACAAAAACTTGTTTTCCTCCTTGACTTCTCCCATCTGCTTCAATCTCCCAGGAACCTCCTCTCTATATCGAATAACCACATGTATCTGAAATTTAGGTATCCGCAACTTTCTTCCTCCCATAACTCCAAAACTGAGAACATTAATTTATCATGGGTCCACTGTAGACAACCCCATCTTCACTTCCATGTTGCACTAACTTGTTCTTTATTCATAAATTATGATGATTGTACCCCCTCCATTCCCAAATATAGTTACACAAGCCATTAGTTTACACAATAAGATTCGCAATGACCGTAAAATTTACTAGTGCACAAAGTAGTATGTGTCTTTTCATCTAGAAGAAGGGTTTATTTGCCACTTTTCACATTATACAGCAGGAGTAGAGAGTTCACAGATATTATAAGCAGTCCCGCAACCTAAAGAAGATATAACTCACTTCAAGCTTTTATTATTTGCTACTTTATCATAGCATGCCTCTCGAATATAATGTAAGTACTTTAAGCCTTTAAGTTACTAAAGTAGTCATGTAGTACAATTGAACTTTGTTACAACCACAGACTCACATATGACTATGCTGGAATTCATAATGTAAAACAGGTTCACTCGAGAGAGTTGATAACTAGAGGGATAAGATTATTGTCAAGTTTTCCCTGCTTTTTAAGTCAAGATTCAATGGTCTCAGCAGTCTCAATGAATGCCACACCAGAAGGCCTCTTCAAGTCCACGTCCAAGAAATGTATGAGAGAGAGAGAGAGAGAGAGAGAGGGTACAGATAGCACTAACTTAAAATATAAGAGTAATAGGATATCTGCTAAAGCTAGGAAATTGTCCATTCACAAATATCCACCCGGTAATTACAATTACGACTGAGGTAGAAATAAGACTGCTGCATGATACCCATGTCAATCGTAAAACTTGATTTATTTTTTTTCCTCTTTTCATCGGACTGGTATTTGTTCAAATGAAAAACTATATAAGGAAAGATGAGAAGCTCACCGTCCTCCATCTACATCTCAGAGCAACATCGCGTACAGTTTTGTCATGCAATGAGGCAGCAATCTTGATATACCTCATGATACTGGGTTCATCTGCATATCTATGTATATCCCACACAATAATGAACATAATGATCCACAAAGAGAAGATAATCAAATCCATAGTAAAATTTATAGCAGATGGAAACAACATAACATATGAAGGACTTGGAATACTCAATGACCATTGGAAAAGAAAACAGTATATGCACAACCATGCAGCAGAGATAAAAAGATTTCCCTAAAAGGAAGTTATTTCTAGCTACTCCCTCCATCCTAATTGAGAGGGATGCTTTGACCTATTGCGCAAATTAGTATAACGTTGAAAATGCATTATCTCCTAATACGTCCATGTCCTCGTGTGTTGGCACATTTTCAAGTTGCATTAGAAAATTTGAACCACAGAATTCCCAATGACCATAAGCAAACAGTATATTCACAACCATGGACCCAGATAAAGAGATTTCGATAAAGCAGATGTTAATTCTTGTTACTTGCTCCTTAGAATTGAGAGGGATGCTTTGACTTATTGCCCTGAAAAGTAAAATGCCGAAAAATCATTATCTTGCTAAAATGTCCATGCCCTTGTGTGGCCATCAAGTTGCTTTAGTTAATTTGGCTTGATTATTCTCATCCACAAACTAAAGAGAATTTAAAAATATCCTGCCGCGAATACTTCACCAAAAGGAATATCCCTTGTCAGTAGGAAAAAACAAAGGTTTCTCTCTTAAATTGGACTAAGAGAGTACTACAATTGGAATCTTAAAGTCTAGATAGACCAACAAACAGTAATGGTGTAGAACCTGACGTGAGTAGGAATTGATTAAACCAATACCCAGATACAGATGATCTAATTAAAACCTTAACAAGCGAAATGAAAGTCAAAGAGTCCATAGATCAAGTAAGATGGCAGTTATGTTCGCTGTGAGATTAGACCGAACATGGCACAGCTTTGTGAAACAGATTGCACTAATTTCAAGTATGAAATACATTTTGCCACCAATCTCATCAAATTCTGTAAAATGAAAGAATGAAGAGTTATCATCACTATCATCAATTTACTATTTGTAATCCATAAAACCCATAATAAATTAGAGTGCACGAGCATGGATAGAAAGCAACAGCTTCTGCTCTCCACAGATCCGTCTCCAATAAAACAAATGGTTAAATTCAATATGCATGCCCTTTTGCTTCTAGCAATTCCACACATAAAAAATGAAGACAGAAGTAAACCTTATTATACATAATAGTATTCCTCATTAGTTCAAGAATACTAGAAGACATTTCAACTACAATAGCATGAGAGTATAGTATGGAAAAGAGTGCACTACGAAGAAATAAACAAAAAATATATACAATACTTGGAGCAAGCTACATACTTGACAAGTCCTTCCTCCAACTTGTACTGCTCCTCAACTGACCACTCAACCGCCAAGCCGGCATCATGCTTCAATCCTGGAACGGAATCGACGAGAAGAGAAGAACTACAAGAATTTGCAACTTGACTAAATCCCGAATTATTCACCATACTGGAATTCCCCGGAAACATCATGCCTGCTGTACTGTTAATCCCACCACCGAAG
Source organism: Iris virginica (assembly GCA_025631175.1). NCBI lineage: Eukaryota > Viridiplantae > Streptophyta > Magnoliopsida > Asparagales > Iridaceae > Iris > Iris virginica. The sequence continues at coordinate 15,659 of JAOTQG010002756.1, forward strand.
TAATTCCCCATCAGAATCATCTCGGATGTGCTGTCTATGGCACTAGATTGAAATGATATCGCATGTCGATTCAGAGCAGAGCCCAAGGTTTGCTCATGGTGAAAACCCGTATCCATTTTTACTTCACCTTCGCTCTATAACTTATCTTGATACATATACTAACTAACCATTTTTACAGATAAATCTTATCACAAATACATACAACCAAAAAAAACCCAATCCAATTAATGGTTACCAGTTTCTTGGCATATAACTGAGAAACCCCGGGTATAAAATCTGAAATAGTTGAAATGGGACTTCTCCTAATAAATACCCAAATGGAGTAGGAAATTAAGGGAGCTCATAACTACGAAATTCAGAACAGTTATACAAAATCACCTGCCAGAATTCAAAGCCATTCCCAGAAACCCACCATAGGAAAGTGCCCAAATGGTTTCATCTTGAAGAAAAATCCAGTAAAAATCAAATCTTTAGATACATAAGCCCAGAACCCAACTCAAAAAAATCCGATATTTGTGTAGTACCAGCTAAATGCGGAATGGAGAGACAGACAGGCAAGCCCTAATTGGTTATTGAGCTTCTGTTGCATTTCTCACTACTGCTACTTTTGCTTTTTGGTGCTTAGCGCACACACTCTCTCTCTCTTATTTTCTCTCTCTTCTCTCTCAATATCCAATATCTTTTGTAATGGAGTAGAATGTACAGAAGCA
>JAOTQG010002867.1:0-13917 GCA_025631175.1 Iris virginica
AAGAAAGAATTAAAGAAGGCAGCTGCTGTTATTATGGAAAGAAGGAATTATCCTGTACTTCGCGAGCACAGAACAACAGCCATCCAACCGCCCAGATCTGCGTTCCACAGAAGCAACCGTGAGCGCGCCGCACTAGATCCGGCATGCCAACAGACAGCCAGCGCGTGCCCGCACGTGGTGGACCCCGGCTGCTCCCTCTCTCCCAGCGCTCACTGTCCTTCACTCTCGCTTGGTCTGCACGCGCCCCTCACACCTCACCTCCGCCAATCTGCTCCTGCCAAGTGGCAGCGCCTCATCAGCCCAGCTCCAGCCACTCCTCTCTCCTCCAGCAGCGAACCAGAGAGCGACACGTGGCAGCGCAAGTAGCCAAACGTGCAACTCTCCTTCAGCGCTCGTCCGTGCAGAATTGGGAAGGAAATCACAGCAGATTTTGGGATTAAATCCCAAGAATTATTTCCCAAATAATTAATAGATTTACATAATTATTTTAGACTTTTACTTAATTTACAATTCCTTTTAGGGTTAGTTTTAGGGTTTATTTTACCTATAAATAGGGCCTCTCTCCTCCTCCTTTATGGAACCATTCATATTATATTTTCGTACCGTTACTCTGTCAGTTTGGAGATTATGAGGAGCTAATCCATTCTTCTAAGGGATTGGAGGTAAACCTTAATTATTGTTCATGTCAATGAAATAATTCTTCCTATTCTATTGATGTTCTCGTCACTCTTCTTGGTTGTATTGATTGTCTTATATTGTTAGTGTGTAGTGTACAATGCATCCTAATGGTATATGTGTAGAGTTGTGTGTGATTCTGTTCGGATATATCATACAAGCTCGACCAACGAAGGAGTAACAATTGTTGTAGAGCGAAAGTAGCATATAGCATGCGTTAGGATTGCTTTAGTTCATATGTGCTTCAAGGGTTTTCTGTGCATCGACTAGGACCGTGACCTTAAGTGCCTAGCGAAATCAGAGATACTGACAGTGTTTCTTCTGACAGGAAAGCCAAATACATTGTTGATAAACAGGCAATCACGAGAACAGAAATTGATATTAATAAAATGAAGAACATGAATGATAATTAATGGTGGACTCCATGAACTTAGATCTCTCAACTGATATTTACATAAACTTGGAAGTCTTTTAATTATTCTGAATCCATTATTATTTTGTGCTAATTCACTTAATTCAAGTTCTCTGTGGATCGACATCCTTCTTATCGCTATCTATATTAATTCGTTGTAGTATAGAAGTAAGTAGGTTAATCTTATTTTTATTCTTTTTGAGCACCCACGATAGTGCTATTAGTGGCAGTTACCTCCGCCGAATTAAGGTGGCTCTGCAACCTTCTATCTGAACTTGGTATATCTCCTTCGAATCCACCAGTGATATATTGTGATAATCTTGGAGCAACACATCTGTGTTCTAATCCTGTATTTCACTCTCGAATGAAACATATAGCAATTGACTTCCATTTCATGCGAGAGCAAGTTCAAGGGAGCCTCTTGCGAGTTGCTCATGTCTCTTCATCAGACCAATTGGCGGATGCACTCACCAAACAACTTCTCAAAAGTCATTTTCTGCTTCTTCGAGACAAGATTGGAGTCGCTACACGAGCTCCATCTTGAGGGGGTGTATAGAAAGATAATTAAGTCTTTTGTATACAGTAGGGCTTTAGCCTTTACTTTGTATAAATACCCATCAGATTATTCAATGAGATTTGGTTGATTCCATTAACTCAACATGTTTAACTAACTCTATTCAGAAACAAAAGACAAAAGCATGCCTTTTTTTTTTTTAACACATTAAGATAAGGAAGGTAACAAAATTTCACAAGAACCACTATTATTAAATCAACAACAATACAAAAAAAGGGGGGAGGGGGACCACCATGTATAATTTATTGCACTACAACCCAACACAAACTCTAATTTCCCCAGTATAATAATACCCTGCTAAAAACCAACCATAACAGTGCAAAACTTGCATGCAAAAGCAAACATAGATGGAAAACCCCCAATTTATATGCCCCTAATTGATGAGTAGATCGATAAAAGCATTTGATCGGTAGTAATAACTTTTAGCCGAGTACATTGACGACCTATGACGTCTGAATGCTAATCTCCTTTCGTTCAATCCAGGTAATCCTTCGTCCTTCGCAATCGCAATCCTTCGGTTTCAATCGCAATCGCAAGCTCAAGAACATGAGTTCGTACGGTAAGTTTGAGGAAAGTAGCATTGAGTGGATATTACGGTAAGTAGTATTAGCTGGATATTACGTTTTTGTCCAAAGGTTTTTTGGTCTTTTCAGCATCCATGTTAGTAGATATCAGGGACCTTCATAACGTGAATACCGGGGGGTTATGCCTGATGTAAAATAGCACAAGGGAGTCTTTCCTAAATCACGAAAACTACGGAGAGATATCTCCTCCCTAGTTAACCCAAAAAATAATTTACAGAAATCAATGCATAGCTCATATTTACTCACTTCAAAAACTAAGGGTATTATAGTTAAATGAGATTACTCAACAACAAAAAAAAAAAAATAACTCTTAAAATGGGACATATCAAAAAGAAAAATATAACACTTCGTGTAGGACGTAGTGCTTATAAAGAATTTTTTAGATGAACAAATAAGTAGTTAAGAGTATTTAATTGCATTTTGTTACAAACAGCATGTGTTTCAAACTGTGAGGAGTCGATACTACACAAGTCTAATTCTAGTTGTACCACCAGTACTAAATAGAAAATAGAATGTTCTCAATTGTCACAACAATCCATTTATGATCTCACTGCCTCAATAAGTTCAAAGGCGTAAACGAAAAAGAAAATGAGTAAACAGAAGGAAAAAAAATGCTCTTGAGAAATCCCTTTCTTTTGTTGCTGATCGTCGTTCTTCTGAAAACCCAATAATTCTATGCCCAACAAATATGAAACATGAAAATCTAAACTAATTGTACAAAAAATCATGACTGACTTCCCTACTCTAAAAACAAAGCAATGTAATAGAGACCTGACGTTTCTCAGGATTCACGTGTGATCTAACAGCTCAGATGACAACCGTAAGCCAATGGTTATACCACGAAATTCCAGCCACCAAAAGCAAGCCCCTTCCTGGCTGTGCCGGATGGTAAATAAATTCTTATGTCCATCACCTGTACCAAAATATTTTTCGAAATGCATGTTTCCAATACATTAATGCTCTCACTTGCAGCACCTTGTCCCTCCAGAAACTTAGCTCAGATGAAGATTCTTGTTTCCATCCAGAAACCACGCGTCAGAATCTTCTGCTCCGTATTGATACTAACAATAGCTTTAGTAATGAACCAGGAGGATTTGTGGTTATGAATTCACATTGCAATCACTCAACAACTGATTTTCTCTGTTCAAAAACTTCCTCCAGTAACTTTTATAATTTGCAATGCCCAACTCAAGCCAAGGTTTCATGTTCCCATTGAAATGCAGAACTGCTGCTTTCTTAATGGATTCATCATCAAGACCATAGTTGTGACCCAGTCCCGACAACATCCAGGTATCATCAAGAACATGAACTAACCCTTGAAAGGTGAGCAAGTTTGCTCGCAGTGTAACAGCTTCTGTGTTTCCCTCTTCCATCCTCACCTGCTGTTCATATTAGAAAACAAAGGCAAATGTCAGAAGGTTCTATTTCATGGTGTATGCTGCCAAAATATGAACTAACCGAAACACTCAATGGAACAAAAACGTTCGACAGAAATCACAAACAGTAATATTGCAACTAAAAGTGAGCACTAAAGGGGAAGTTTCAAAAGAAAAATATTAGGGGAGTGGGGGCGGATTTTTGTTTTTAAGGCTACCTGCCACGAGGATTTTCCTGTGAATTATTTCAGGAGCTCAATGCACAGGCTAAAAACCAAGTTACTTTTACAAAATAAAATGAATAATAATAAAAAAATTAAAAAAAAATCATGTCTTAAAAACCAAAAAAAGACTATCCCTCTTCCATGCAAGCAAATGTATCCTAATGTCATAACTCCAAAAAATAATTATCCCAATTTACGGGCTATGACTGACCTCATTCATCAACCTTTTATAGCTTTTAGTAACATCCAGTTCTCTCCACCTAGCTAAATCAACAATATTTAGTCCAGACATCCAAGCACAAGAGTTTCCTTCAAGATTGTCTTCACCTAAATAACCTTTCAGCTCCCTCAATCTCACTGTGCAGATTTGTACAGCACCATTAACTTTTCCATTCAAGTCAATGCTCCATAAGGCTGATAAATCACGCTGGACAACAATATCATCGTCCAAAACCACAACCTTTTTCAGAGTGTTGAATATCTTAGGAAGGACATAGTGTGAACGAGAAAAGACAGATATATACGCAGTTTTGATCTGACTTGTAGATGAATAATCAATGCCAGGGAAAGAAACACGAAATTCTTCAGGCAGCAACAGATGATAAAAATTACTCTGATCGTGATCATGTGAGTCAAGATCTTCAATATTCAACACCTGAACTGCAGCTTCCTCGTAACTATTCCTGAAGAACCACATCTTCATGGCAAAGAAGCTCTGTTTATCTGTTAGCACATGAAACACTTGCTTGCCCCTGACCTGTAAAATAAAGGAGGCCCATCAATGGACAGATAAACAGATTAAAGTGCAAAAACAACAAATTAGTAAACGTACACTGGCATGCATCATCGTTGAGTTAATTACTACGGACGAAGCGAGTACATTGTTGGAGAAAATAACATAGTGGTGCAAGTCTGGATTCAAATACACGTCAGCCAGTGATTGCTCCATATCAGGTGAAGATTTAAAATAGTCGACAGTAAGTCTCATCGACAGACAGTGGAGACTCTTTGGTGTTGTTTGGACTGCTAGTTGGTAAAGGAAAGCGCTCTGCTTCATGTGAAAGTTGGCCTCATCCTCTGTCAGATCGACTAGTTGTCTTAATTTCTTGTCAACGTTATTACAGTCCAAAGGCAATGCTTTTGCTTTGGTGATTGTAGCTTCCATCTTTCGCAGCTTACTTTCAATCCTGATAAAGCAGGTATGATGACTATTAGTGCACAACAGATTTAAAAACAATGGGTTGGTAGCAAAAATATTTAACCTGAGCCCTGGCAGAACTATATTGAAGGCAATAGCTAAAAAGTGGTTGGGATAATTCTGATGCATTTTGCAGCTGCAGCAATATTCACATGTCTTAGATCTAGGAGGTGTGTCTTATCCCTACTTAAGTTTATGGATCTCTTGACATGTTGAAAGAGGTTGTGACAGATGATTGAAGATGATTGGCCATGATGCACTAGTCATGGCCTGTAACGCTATCTCCTTATTTTCAAACAAAATGTTCGTAAATCCATAATGGTTCACTTTTCAATCATAAAGCCAAGGCTGTCCAAGAATATAATATGAGCAATTTTCATAGGAACCCCATCAACAACAACAACGCCTTAATCACAATCATTTGGGGTCAGCTACATGAATCATTTTCAGTCATTCCATACGAACCAATGCCAAGTCACCATGCAGACCACAGTCTATAGGAAGCACATCACATAGTACTAAATCATGGTAATGCTTAGAACAAAAAGAAATTAGACAATGCTGTGTTACTAGGATCGTAGAATTATCGATCAACGTAACTTTGTAAGAATGAGGGTGTGATTCCATCGGTGGCTTAAGATGTTCAACCAGACGTTGAGACAATGTTCATGCAACTTCACCACCAACAAAGACCTTTCTTGCTTGATCCCCACAATGAACCATCATTAGGAAAATAGAAGTAGGTCGCCAATCTTCTTGCTCTACTGTTGAGGCTGCTTGGAGACGCCTAATCACCGCAGAGAGAAGTATCACACTCTCATCCCTCCAAGTCATCAGCCATGTATTCCCCATAGTCAAAGGTTGAAACACGACGAGGTTGCATGTTGCGATTGTTCCTGTTCTTCGTACTCTTAAGGAGAATTTAGAACATCGAATGCCATAGTACAAAAAAATTCTAAGGATCTCAATACATAGGGACATTTGCTCTTGCGCCAATAGTGATGACGGACAAGCAAAGTTACGCTTAGCCTACAAGGATCGGGCCAATAATGATGTAGAGCGCAGCACAAATAAAGACTTTTTTAATGGTAGAATAGAAGGATTAGGGTTTAGGGTTGCGAAAAGAACGTTATGAAAGCTGTCGGGGCATTGTGAACGGTGTTGTGAACAGTAAACAAACAATAGAAAGTGAAATGGCTAGTTTCACACCAAGGCCGATAGGCATCGCACCTAGGCTATTGAGTATCACACCTAAGCGAATTGCATCCCACAATTCAAGAAGCAAACATTAACTCGAAAATTCTTCTTCCTCAAAACTGAAAGTATTAAAAGCTATATGAAGGCTAATAGAGATTACTAGTTCCATAAGGATTCTAATTCCAAATAGGAGACTAATTAAAGACAACTAAAACAATTACGACAACTAAAATATAAATCTTACAAGGATTTTTTATTCAATTAAAAACTAATATTTAAACAAGACTCCTAGACAAATAAAGAAACCTAATTCCACCAAACTAGTAAATAACTGAAATACCCCTAGACATGAAATATTAAAAATAACAGCAAATAAACATAATATTAGTGCTCTTGTACTTGCTTTGCTAGGACCATTTTACAGACTCGTCATGTTAATTTCCACCACTACACTTTTTCGGGGAATCCCAAAATAGGTGTCCGGTTAGGAAACTTTGCTTATTTGGACCTCAAGGAAAGGTTTGTGGTCACTGGTCATACATTATTCATAGGACCCACTCAGCCTCTTGTGGTGGCACTGTCAACGATTCACCGGACTAGAGTTATGACCTTGTCACATAGGATTATATGTGTTCTGGAACCAACTTAGGGCCTTCTTCTGAAGGATTTTACGGGCCCTCCTACAGGGACTGTGTAGCCATACCAAAGGCCAAAAGTAGACTTATGTGCTATCTGTAAAATGTTTCAAACCCTTTCGTGATATGATTAATTTTCGCTAAATTGTTTCATTAACATGCTTGATCCCACTAGACAAGGTATATGGTTATTTGCAACTCACTTTTATTATATTACCAGATAAATGAGATGCTATCTTCCAGATAGGATGACAGATGGAGATTGCATTCTGATCATGGATGTTTTACTATTTTAATAGGAGTTATCTTGTAACAATGAATTCTATTGATTGAAACAAAATGTGTAGTAGTGCAATTTCTTTTATTAAGTTTAAATTGGTATAATGAGTGGACTGTTGGGGGAGATATTTGGGGCATCTATTTTGGTTAACATCATTAATGTTGATTATTATGTTTATCTTCATTGCGCTATGAGTGTTATTGTTGTTCGGGCTTTAATTGTTTCATTCAGGTTAAAGGCCTCGCTTGCCATGGGATTAGTCCTACAGGCTCGTGACTGTTCTTATTTCCTTGGGTTTGGGGCGTTACAATATATAGATAGATAGCTTCCATAAATCTTCTTAGTAGGTAGATAGCTTGCGTTGACTTTCCTGGCATAAATTATATTAAGAAAAAAAAACTGATTCACTGATAGTTTCACTCTGTGAGTGATAAAATTAGTACCTGTATAATTCTTGCAACTTAGAGTTTCGTCTCTATATCTGTACAAAGGTACCATACTAAAAAAGGACTCTTAACTATTAACTACCTTACTAATAAAATAACATTAACCCTGGACCAAACGACCTAAGTGGGGTGCACGACCAATGTGTGTTCATGTAACAAATGTGTGTTGCGTCAGAAAGTTTGGTATATAGTTTGATATGCTTTCTGGAGTCACATCAAATGCAATATTATTAAGGAAGAAAAGTTACAGATGAAATAAAATTTTACACGAACATCATAAATATTGAAAGAATTATAGAGATGAATATTATCCATGTACCGTGCAGTTTACATGCCAACCACACAGGAGAAGCGGTCAAAATATATCGTGCAATTTGAAAAGGGGATAAATCATGTAGTCAACCTCTTCATGTTAGTAGATAAATGAATAATGCAGATGCTTTATCTAACTGTGATATATGAACTTACTTCGGTGGTAGATCTACATCAGTTGAACTTTCACCTAGGACACGCTCAAACTCCTGAATATTTTGCTTCAGTTCATGAGACAACTTGTCAAGGGCAGGAAGCTTAGCAACACTAGGAAAGTAAGCTCGGGCAACATAAAGCTGGTCTTTCATTTTCTTCACAATAGAATCTTTCATGTTTTCCCTATTCTCTCGACGCCACAAGCAGTAGCTCCCAAATTTTACCTCACAAAGTTTTGGAGTCTCATCCATGACTTGAATATGTTCAGTAGCTCCACCCACGACACCAACTCTAGTGTTCTACAATAGATAATTTAGTTAACCATGGAAATTACCATTCACAAAGTTAAAGCAGAAACAGTCATGAAACATGCATACATTTGTTTTTGGAAATGGTTTTGATACAGCAGTAGGCACAGCGGAACCTGCAATTAATTTTTCAATAAGAAATGGAAATAGTTACTTCCGAATGATCTTCGAATAGCATTTATAGGCATGTTGGAGAATCTTCAATAAACCAACACGTTCTGGAAGGTAAAAGAATGGATTACAGCAGAAACATCTTCCAACAAACAGGTTTCTTTCGGTTAACTACAAATTAAAACCTACCTTTGGTTTTGTTCAGAGCTTCCTTGACAGAGTTCTTTCCAAAATCCTGATTTAAAAAAAGCATAAGAATGACAAGAAAAGCAGGTTAAAGGCGATTTCAGATGGCAGCAGTTTAAGAGTTTATTACAAAGTGATTGCAAGCTCATAATTCGTCATATAGAGCTTTACAAGCATAGTGCCAAAATAGTATGACAACCTAAGAGGGTGGCGCAGCAGGCTAGGAGGATATGGTTATACTAGATCTCTAACCAAAATAATAATCATAATGAGAGTACATAAATAATTTAATATACAAAAAATATCACCAATTAAGGTACGATATTAGGCAATAACAAGAGAAAATGGGAAACAGTCAATTAAGAAAGAGATTATCATGGGTTTTCTGATTTTTGCCCTCTTCTATTTAACTTTCGGGATTTTGGGAGGATAATGGAACTCTTTGCTTACACCCTATTCTTGGATGGCCTGGAGGGAGGATAATGGAACTCTTTGCTTACACCCTATTCTTGGATGGCTTGGAGGGAGCGCGAGAAGGAGAAATTCATGATTATCCAATATTATGCACATAGTGAGAGGCTCTGTTGTTTTGATTTGGATTATTTTCCTGCCAGTATTTCCCTTTTACTTTGGTGGACAGGAACTATTTGACAACTTCATTGGTACACATTCTCTCTCTCTCTCTCTCTTGATCCAAAACCCTAAACCCTTCCCACCTGCCAACACACACACAAAAGAGCACCCCTATACAGTCTCAAGATTGCAACCAGACTGCAAAAAGGTGTTGAAGATCATCAAGAATTCGGAACTTTTTAAGTCAAGATGAAAGCGTGCAATATGGATGTAGATAGACTAGCCCAGTGGCGACACATTTGCAACATTGAGTAACCATTACTTTTAGCCTTGTCTCATTTTTGACCACTGTACTTAAGCATACGTTTCACTTGTCGCGATCCAAGTTCAGCATCTCTTTACAACCATTGTGGCATTTTCAGTTCTTTGGTGCTTTTGGAAAGACTCAAAGGACACAAGTTCATAAGTTTCATCAATTAACAATTAGCAACTAAAAAACATCATTTTGTTTAATAAAAGAAGAATTTCATTGATAGAGAAAGAGATTACAAAGAAAGCGAATAAAAAGTCCGCCAAAAAGCCAACAAACCAATAAAGGCAAAAACACACAAGTTACTGTATAGCAGCTTTCCAATCTCTAGATAAATCTCCCAAAGACAAATCCTGGAAAGCGCCAAAACTCCTAGCCCAAAGAGAAGCTTGCACCGTGATCTTCTCCCATAAAAGCAAGCGCGATAGTTCTCGGTTTCTGAAAACCCATGGGAACCAGGACAAAATGAAGAAGATAGCAACCCTCCACAAAAGCACTCCAAGCTTTTGAGTACACGTAACACCACACAAAATCTCCTTGGAAATGTCAGTAATAATAATCTGATACCCGTAATGTACAGGGTTGCACCTCTATTGTGTTTTTAGTCAGTAAATTTTATTTCTTTATCCCAAAAAAATAAATATAAAGCAAATATATAATCTTTATTCCACGGATCAAGAGGCTTTTCCAAATATTTTCTTTTTCTCATCATCAGAAGATCATCTCAGCCACCAATACAACCATGAGCCACCACTGGGCGACAACCTCCTGAAAACCCAAGTGATGGAGAGCAGCATATCTCATAACCAAAATGGCGTACACCCCAATTTATCCCTAACCCTCAATCCTAACAAACAATATTAACTTCTTGCAAAATTTGAAAAGCCAACCTGGGAGGGCATCCTCCCACTCATTTGCAAAAAGGAACTTATTTTAATACAAGTAACAAAGGCAGTTAGAACCTTGATCGACCTAGACGAACGTACATTAGAAAGACCAACATGCTTAAGGTCACATTCTATTATAAAGGAATTGAATCCTATCACTGCTTGTACCATACTTCAGGCCAGAGCATAATGACAATGAAGAGTGATTCTAGCTAGTTCACAAACTCACCTTCAAGCCGACTCCATGTCATCCAACAAAGACCAGCACTACCATAGTATGATGCCACTCATAGTGAACTACTAATTGATGGCATTGGGATGGTATGGGACTTTCTTTTCCCATTTCCACCCAATTATACTTTTTTTTTTTCATTCCTGTCCCCTCCTAGCCCCGGTATCCTTTATAAATTCCCATCCGCTCCCTACTTGATCTTATTTCCATTTCCTTGAAAATGTTAAACACATATTCTTAGAGTGGATAAAAAAAACTTCATTACGTTCCCTAACCTATATTTAACTAAATTTTATATTCGACTTTGTTACTATTCCACACATTATTGTCTTATGGTTGATATATTCATTAGAGTAGAGTCACTAATACTCTCTATCTTCTCGAACTCTAAGAGTGCCAGAAGCAACTCCGATGATCATTATGTTTCTGACATAAATTGCAATAAATTGGATGGGAAATAAATATGATCAGGCAGACCATTCGGTCGGGTTTCCCACTTACCCCACCCATTGCCATCACTATTAAGGCGAATTGAAGAATGATTCTACTTCACAAAGAATCCACCTCATCAAACAGATATCAGAATTACCAAAATATTATGATATGATACCCGCAGTGAGCTATTTGTGACAAAAACTCAAATATTAGACGAGAATGCAAAGAACCTTTGGAAAAGTTGGTGTCAATTTTCTTATGATGTCATCTACATGTGTTGATTGATGCCCCTGCAGATAAATAGATAAGTTTAGATAATAGAGTACAGAAAAGTATCTTTTTAAGTGTTCAAATTGCAAACATAATATTGAAGGCTTGCTTTAAAAATTGTAAAATAAGAAAAAAGAAGAAGAAAATCCATAGTAAGTAAATCAGAATATCAGATGTACTCTCCACTGAAGCAGGTAAATATTGATGAAGAACTAATGGTACACCTTCCAAATAAACAAAAAAGTGCTACCTCTGATTGATAACTGGAGTTGCCTCGACCTTCTTTATCAAAAAATGTCGCACCACTCTGAATTGAATTGGATAGAAGAAAAATATTAACTCTAATTTGAAATATGAAAATCAAAACATAGAATCGAAATCACATGCGCTAATTATGAATTATAGAAAGCAGCTATAAAATCTTACTGAAGCTGAACTCGTTTGCTCAGTAGCATATCCTGCAGAAAGTACACCATAAAATAGATGTCAAATCAACTCATTGCACATGTATGATGGATATAAGAGGACACTATCAGCAAATTCACATCTTTGATGCTAAAAAATCCGGAGGCAAGCCAGAGAAGGATCAGAGAGATGGAGGACCTTACTTAGGAGTGAACCAAATTCCAATTTCTATGAAGGCATAACAAGAAAAATAGTGCAACTAAGAGTGATTTTAGTTTTCAAATAACTCGAAATTGAATTTTCAAATTTGATTTAACGAGCAAAAGTTTTTTGATGTCAATTTAGCATATTTAGTACTCCCTCCGTTCCAAATTGTCTTGGTTTGAGTAGCATAAAGTTTTAGGAGAGTGTTTGATAATCAAATGTGTGGATAAAAAGTGTCTTACTGGTGGGTCCATGAGAGATTGGTGGTCCAAACTCTTTCTTATGTTTCCAAAAGGAGAAAGAGGACAATTTTCAAACACTCTAAAATAGAATAGTGGACACTTATTTTGGAACGGAGGGAGTATGAGTTTTGCCAAGTATTTGGAGGCTTGAGAACACTTTTAAGAGTGTTCGATTCACAAAAGAGATTATTTTTCTAAGCTTTTTAAAACACATAAAACTGCATTTAGAGAGAATCACCTATACCCTGCCTTTTCCAAAAGTAATTCTAACTTGTACCTACTCGTCTTGTTTGGCCATTAATCAGAGGGTGAGTTTTCAGAAGCTATCCAAAAGTCACCCTCAGATAAGTTGGCTGCCATGAGTTCAAAATGGATTATACTCAATTCTCAACTCAACTTAGTCCTATTCCCAATCACACTGGGTCAAAATGGATTAGGAAAAGCAAATATCTTATGGCCCTCTTGTATCTACAGCGATATGATAAATGTGCAAAAGTTATTAATACTTAATAGTGAAACAAGATAAGTAGGAACAAACTAGAAATACTTTTGGACAAAGTAGGTCATGCTTAAATGTTATCTTCTACATTGCAGCTTAAAGGCATAAATCACTTTCGTCCAAATGCTCTTAAAAGTGATTTTGGATTCCATAACTGAATCTAAGATGTGAAGAAACTAGGCCAACTCGCCCTAAAAACATGGTAAAGGATTAGGGATCCAAATCTAAACGGAAACAATAGTTAAGATCTGGAAGTCCTAATCTGAAATCAGATTTTGGGTTCAGCGAAATGAACATTCTTTACTTGTGGGAACTGGAAAAGAAGAGGCGTGAAATCAGAATGGTATTTGGGAACATGTGCTATCTATTAAAAGTAATCGGACACAGTAATGGTTACTCTGGATCTGATCTAGGATTGGAAATTAGAAGAATAGTAAACATATTACCGAGAAATAGATCCACATCTCAGTCGAGAGGATGGGAAACAACGAAGGATTTCCAATTTGAATTTAAAAAAATGTAAATACATTAGAATTAAGAGGGGGGGGGGGGGAAGGAAACAGGAACAGAGCATACCGGAAGGAGAGTGAAAGCCGTTGTGGAGGCCGAGCAAGAAAACAAGAGGAACGAGCATGGAAAGCAAAACGAGGCCTAACACTCCAATCACGAGACCTCTCCATCGCCTCTTGTACGATGTCCCTCCTCCCCCTCCCCCTCCCTTCATTTCCTTCCTTCCTTCCTTCACTCCCAGCTACTATTAGAGAACAATCAATCAGTAATTTCTCATTTCTCTCTCGGGGCAATAATTAATCCTAAATCCTAATCCTAATCCTAATCGCACCTGCAATCGCATGTTTTTTCCAACTCCACGCACAATTCATCAATCCCCCTCACCTTTTCTCAACACAAACTGTCTGCTGACATATTCGATCCCTTCTCCCCTTCCCTATTGACATTGTACGAGATGAACTCAAACCCGCCAGACCACGACCCCCAAAGATTCATGTTATCAATTTTCACACATCTGTCTGTAGTCACGTAGGGGTGGGAATGATTTTATATAATAATAGTAATACTCCCCCCTCTGCAAAAAGAATACTAGTAAGTAGAGTAGTAATTAAAAAGGTTCAAATGGTAAATTTTACACTCTCAATGTGTAAAATTTTTGCCAAAATTTCCACCAGAC
>JAOTQG010002978.1:0-16362 GCA_025631175.1 Iris virginica
TTGCCACCGCGCGTTTGAGACTAACTAATCTAATCCCAGCCATACAATAATTCTAATCTGGTGGTCTATAATAGTTCCTATAGTTCCTATATTACATAGGTTCTCATTTGAGCGCCTACCTATATATATATATATATATATATATATATAAGAAGGTGGTTCTCAAATAAAAATTTAATATTCTGAGAATCGTATTGCTCCTAAATGTAATATGTATTTGTTCTTAGATTCTGTTAGCAGTGCTACTAAATCTAAATTGACCTTCATGTTTTTCATTGAGAACCTAAATATTGTGTGAACTTGTAAACTAATGTTAGATCTTAGTTGATTTTTTGGATCTTAATTGATATACAAAACTGCAAAAATTGTAATTCAATATTACTATTTTCAATATAGTTATTATGAAATGAAGTTTACTTGTCACCTTAAATATATAAACAGCATGTTATATTTTGGTTTTATATTAATTTTTTCTTGGAGTAATTGTTCGGAAAAAAATGGAGCAATATTAATAAATGAGTATTTATTTTATGTTTCATCAATAGTGTTAGATCTGGTATATGGAGCACCTATACACTTTCATCAATACTATTTCCTTATTTGAGTGAAATACATTTTCCTCAATCTTCTGACTCTTTTTTACAAAATTCAAATCAATCCCTTAAATTAAGAAATTTTTCGTAATCACTCCCAAAACAATCGCCTAAAATTTTTACAGGTAATTAAAAAAGATATACCCTAATTTTTTTCCCAAAATAATCGTATGAAAGTTCTCCATCAATTTTTAAGCATGACCATTAATATAATGAACACCAATAATGAAACTAATAAATATAACTAATATAACTAATGAATATAATTAATTAAACCAAAACATAAAAGATTCTCATAATGAACAGTAAGTCAAAGTCCGGATTTAAAGGCATATTTAGCCTATTATAATTTATATTCGTAATAAATGAACATAAAATATGTTATTAATGAACATGTCATATGCAACTAATGAACATATATATTTTCAACTCAACACTTGAATAATAAATCTAATGAACATGAATAATGAAAAAATAAACATCGAAAAATACCTGTAATGAACATTAATACTATTGGGAATGAACACAAATCTTATTGATCATATCTGTTGTTTGTTTCTAGATGTGATGATCGAAAATTTGAATGTTAATGTATTGCAAAATTTGTTAAAATCACAAATTATATGGAAAGTTTGAATTATTGTACTAATTCATTTGGTAACCGTCTAAAATCATGAAATGATTTAATTGGTAATTACCGCCTAAATAATCATGGAGAGGATGATTCATGAAATTGCTTTTTTTTCTTTTTACTCTCACTTGTCACTTGCTCAACCTTGTAACAATTGCTCAAGTGACGCTCCTTATACCCGGATGCTCCATATAATTTTTATTAGTGTTAGATTGGAGTATGAAGTACAAACTTTATTAGGAAAGGTACTAAAAAATTGCCACCGAGGAGAAAGGGAGTAGTAAAAGAAGTTGGCGGGGAAGGAGGAGAAAACGGGTAAAGTAGCAGATACGGTAGTTAAGAAAAAAAGGAGTCGGTTAGGGCTGCGTGGGAAAAATACCTGAAATTTGAACCAAGGAGTGGCTGCCATTTCCCACATCTCTCTCTCTCTCTCTCTCTAAAATCTTCTCTCTCTCTCTAGATAGATATATATGTCTCTGTATTGATCAACGGTTCGTACTGAAGGTCATGGGAGTGATCTGCAGATGACCTCGTCAATGTCTTAATTTGGAGTTTGGACTAATTTTCCTTCCCCCCTCATTTCTCGCACTCTCTTTCTCTGTCTATAGTGTGTGTGTGTGTGTGTGTTTTGAGGTGGGGGAGAGAGAGAGAGAGAGAGAGAGAGAGAGAGAAGCGTGGTCGATGATCTGACTCCGAAAATCGTTGAGGAGCGGAGGTCAGAAAATTTCCGTGTGTAAGGAAAAAAACGAACGATGAGGAGAAGCCTTGCCAATTCATAAAAACCATCTCCCTCCATTCTTTACCGCACAGCCTGCATCTTTGGTCCCCTGGTAAGTTTTGATCCCCCTTCTCTCTCTCTCTCTCTGCTTCCCTTTCAAGCAACTCACAATCACATTTCCATTTGAGTAAAATTAACTCCTCTCTCTACTAATTAATTAATTAATTAATTCCGGTACCATTCTAATCATCCGTTTGGTGCTTCTTCCAAGTTTCCGAATCAATTTCTACTGAGTTCATCCTTTGGGCTTCTTGTTATCGTCAGTTGCTGTTGTTGTTCTCTACCTGCATTATTGATTTGGTAGTAAAGTAACCAATTAAACACCTACATATTGATTTGTATCACCTTCAAAGCTTGAATTCCATGATTAATGATCTGTTTGATTGAATCTTGTGCTATTATTCGTGGAATGGATTCGACATTTATTCGTAATTTGAAGGTTTTATATGTGTATCAATGGCCGATACAATAATTAGATTCGAGTAATTCCTCACTTCACTTTCCACAATCACAATTCGATTCCAGTAATTCCTCTCTTCACTACACACACACATTGTGTCTCCTACAACTCACTTATTCGCATTCTGGAGTTTTTATTTTTATTTCCTAATAATCTATGCCAATGGGCCAGTGCAATAATTAGACGGATAAGACATTATATGTGCCTTGCATATGATTATATATATAGATACATCTGTCTATATATATAATGAGGAGATGTTGGTCCTTTTAACATAATATCCAGACAATCCCATGTTTCTGCTCATGTGTTGATTCTAAAGTCCAGATGCTAATAGAAATTGTTACCAGTCACCGTTCTTTGCTTATATGTTTCAATACTTCAGCTATATATTGATTGTTGTTTTCTTTTTTCCATCCTAGGATGTATATATTTCTTACTAGTCTTCTGTACAAGGTGTAGGCATTATCAAGATATTCTGACCACCTTTGCTGTTTCGCTTGATCAAAACTTGCGAACCGCAATCATGAGTGACACAATGTCTGGACCCCTTGAACGTCCCATCAGGCCAAGTGAGTTTTCGATTGAATATGTCCCTCCAGCCTGCATTCTCTCTGACTGTTTTCTTTATGATCTATGTGCTGATAATTTTTTTTTTTTTTTTTTTTTTGGGAACAGGTATGGAAAAGATTGACATTGAAAACATAGAGGACGAGAGGAAGACAAGGCTTGGGTCGCTCAAGAAGGCGGCAATCAGTGCCTCTAGCAAGTTTAGGCATTCCTTAACAAAGAGGGGCAGGAGGAACAGTAAAGTCATGTCTGTCGTGGTTGAGGATGAGCATGATGCAGAGGAATTGCAGGCAGTGGATGCATTGCGTCAAGCTCTGATCTTGGAAGAGCTGCTACCTGCAAAACATGATGATTACCATACATTGCTAAGGTTACTGTGCCATTTCATATTCAACCCATGGTGCTGCTTTCTCGTCGTTGTTTTAACATTTTACAATACACCTCAACACTAGAGACATTCTTGGTTCCAACTGTTATTTGTGATGTGGATGCTCTATACCTATGGACAATCTCTTATTGGTGATATCATTCAATTCTGATTATGACAGATTCTTGAAGGCCAGGAAGTTTGATATTGAGAAAACAAAGCAAATGTGGGCTGCTATGCTCCAGTGGAGGAAGGAGTTTGGTGCAGACAGAGTCAACGAAGTACTTATGATAATCCTCGAATCATTTTTTTTGAGATGCCTATATGACACTAACTTATCGTGGGGATTTTTAATTCTGTATCCACTAATATGAATCTGGAATTTCCATTTTGATCTCTTAAACCCAGGACTTTGATTTCAAGGAAAAAGATCAGGTCCTCGAATATTACCCACAAGGTAATCACGGAGTTGATAAGGAAGGACGACCTGTCTACATTGAAAGATTGGGGAAAGTTGATGCCACCAAGCTCCTGCAAGTGACAACTCTCGATCGTTACATCAAATACCACGTATCAGAGTTCGAGAGGACCTTTAATGAGAAGTTCCCAGCCTGTTCCATTGCTGCAAAAAGGCACATTGATCAAAGCACCACCATTCTTGATGTGCAAGGAGTGGTAAGTGAGGAATTTTGCCAAAGTCCAACTCAACCAACACTTGAACATCTTGATTTTTGACCTCTTCAACATGAACATTGGCTAGTAACTGTTACACTTGCCTTTCAATGGAACTCTTGAGAGATCACAATTGCGTTGTGAGTTAGTGATTAGAAGACACACAAAATATCAGGAGGATTTACTTACAGCTATTTCATAATGGATTACTTAATCTAATTTATGACTCAGGGACTTAAAAGTATGACTAAATCTGCTCGGGAACTCATCCAAATGCTCCAGAAGATTGACGGTGACAACTACCCCGAGGTACTCGCTTTGTCTCTGTTTAGCAAGTTCCTTCAGTTTCTTTTCATAGCTTCTTTGGCCCTAACATATTTTTCTTTTCTTGTTCATTACTTATTTTGATATCTGTATGTCTGTTCATTGTAGACCTTGTGCCGCATGTACATCATCAACGCTGGGTCTGGATTTAGGCTTTTATGGAACACCATCAAATCATTCCTTGACCCAAAGACCACCGCAAAGATCCACGTGAGTTTGTGTCATGGTTTCACATAATTCAGTTAAGTGCTTATTCTGCTCAAAATCCAGTGAGTTAACTGATTGAATGCTCTGTTGACTAGGTTCTTGGCAACAAATACCAAAGCAAATTGCTTGAAATCATTGATGCCAGGTACTCTTTTGGATACTTCTGTCAGTAGTAATTTTTTCCCCATTTTACTTTCTTATCCTCAATGGGAGTCCCGTGGAATTATTGTACTGTAAATATGTATCAGAATCTCCGTTACCATTTCCTGAACAGACAACATCTCCGGAACAAAATGATCATGATATGGCCATTTGAAATCTATGCCGAGAATCATCCCACTTTATTTCTTTCTTTTTGTTTGTGTATACAGTGAACTTCCAGATTTCTTGGGTGGTACCTGTACCTGCGCCGATAAAGGTGGTTGCATGCGCTCTGATAAGGGCCCATGGAATGACCCAGAAATAATGAAGGTTAATTTCCCTTTTTTTTTTTCGTTTTTTCTTTCTTCCTCCTTCTTTTGACATAGTTCTTCCAATGTCAAATCCATTTTCTCCTGAATTTTGTTTGCCATGCCTACATTACACAACGACGTAGAAAGTTACAAATCTTTTATGACTATTTGGTGAACCAGATGGTCCAAAATGGTGAGCACAAATGTTCAACAAAGATTCACGTTCAAGTTGATGAGAAGACAATTTCTGAGGATGACTGTGCTAAGGTACTTGCTCCAAGGGAAATCCATGACTTTATTTTATGAGTGATACTTGCAAATCCCCCATGATATTTGTGCTATTATCTGATGTTAGCCTTCTATAGACTACTTCTCACCAAATTAAGGTTCATTTTGGGAGATCCTAACTTAATCTCCTCTTATGGCAGAACGTCAAGAAATGCAATTCATTCAGCTCAGAAGTTGATTCTCCTAGGCTTCCACGAGAGCATATTAAGCATCCACAACTCTCTCCAGTTCAAGAAGAAGTAAGTTATCTCCGCAAGAGTCCTTTGAACAATTGTTAATTTGTTATGCAAGCTTAAGAACAATATATATGTGTGCCCATATGATTTGCCTTCAAGATCTGTATTGCAAAAGTGAAGCAATAGCAATATTTTTCCTTGAAGATTTGTAATGCAGTAGTTGAACTTCTCAAACAAATTGCAGGCTCATGTAAACAAGAATATTCCAAGTGTGTATGAGCCCAAAGACGACTACCCTGTAGTTGACAAGGCTATGGATGCAGCTTGGGTTAAGCCACTAAATAGTGCCAAGTTTGCCCCTGCCAAAGGTACAGAATAATACATTATCATGCATATAGCTTATTTCTTTACCTCTTATTTCTGAACTAAAAAGTTTACTTGGACCAGTAGATGATACTGCTTCATATTTTACACACCATCCCTCAATTCCATCTCAAGCTTCCTTTTAGCATGAATCACCATACACTTAGAAATGACCACCTACTTGTGTTCGTAGTATTTGGAGACATCAGTAGGCTATTTCGCTATTGATCAAAATTTTAACTCAGACCTTTATAGTCGTTAGATGATCCGTACTAATTACTTCAATCACATTTGACTGATTGATACTCACAATAGTTTCTTCTGTTTTGGTCACATTAAAGCTGCGGACTATTACCCCATTGATGATGCTTGCAAGCCTACTGATGGGATAAGCAACCAGATATTTACTGGAGTGATGACTTTCGTGATGGGAGTTGTCACTATGGTCCGCATGACACGCAACATGCCGAGAAAGCTTACAGATGCCACCCTCTATTCTAGCTCAATGTACGGTGATGATATGATCAAACCCCAGGGACACCCCTACCAGGTGCAAGCACCTGCAATCTCCACAACTGAATACTTAACTATGATGAAGCGTATGGGTGACCTGGAGGAGAAGGTTCTTGTTCTAAGCAAGAAACCAGTAGAGATGCCACCAGAGAAAGAGGAGATGCTAAATGCAGCTTTATCTCGTGTGGATGCCCTGGAGCAAGAGCTTGCAGCAGCCAAAAAGGTATTGCTCGATCTGTAATCATTCTCTTATCAAATGGTCGAAAACATACCTTATCCATCTTTCTTACACGACTTCTTTTGTGAATTGTGTTTGTAGGCACTCGAGGAGTCCCTTACTGTGCAACAAGAGCTCATGGCATACCTTGAGAAGAAGAAGAAGAAGAAGAAATTCTTCGGTTTCTGAAATTCGAAACCTGATAAGTTAGTAGTGAGGTGATCTGCACCATTTGTTAGGAAGAAAGAAAATTTGAGAACCAGAAAACTGGCGGCGATTGTGATCTTCAGCTAGCCCCATAATTGCTGTCTGAATGAATGCTTTGCTTTGTTAATAAACTAGATTCAAGGCTTGTGTACAAACATTGTTACAGAAGATGTTTTGCCATTCTTTAAAGAGTATTGTGCATACGTACCTTGAATAAAGACCGGCATTGTTTCTTGTAAGTTTTATCGTTAAAGCAGCGTTGCCGAGCTGCTGCTTCTCAAATGCTTCTCAAAATTGAGAGTTTTTTTTTTTTTTTTTAATTCTTTTGTTTGTCTAATTTTTGTGACTATATTAATTACCAAAGATTTTTTGGTGGTGTTTTTCTAGTGTATCACATGATCTGTGTAGTTCTCTTTATGTGAATACAGCTCTATCTGCTTAAAGGCAAAGTCTTTCTATGGAAGGGGTTGTAGATTCTTAAGGGCCTCACTGATATGAGCTCCAGTAATTTTACACCACTATAGAAAGTAAAAACATTTGGTTAAATACCTTTTTTTAATATCTTTGTAAATTCAAAGTGAATGATTATATGTTTTCATGTCTGGACTTATAGGGATAATTTGCATTAGAAATCACATAGTCATTTTTAATCCCATGTTTAGAGTAAATATAGAATCTGCACTCTTGCAGAGTCTATTCAGCTAGCTCTATTTGCATTATTGCTCATGCTCTTTTGATGCTCTTCTGGTGTGAATGTTTATTTGGTTCCATTTGGTGTTTATGTGGCTTTGGCCAAATGGATTTCATCAGTGTGCCTAGCTCAAATCCGTTTTGGACTGTAACCTCCATCCACATCACTCTCCAAAAACACCAAATCTGACACTAGTTGATTGGTTTTTGGTTTTGTGCTTCTTCTGTATGAAACTCTTGTATCTTTCTCGTGTTTATGCTATCCCTTTGGTTTCGACAAAACAAAAATAGTTAGGTCCCTCCCTCAGTTTTTCTTTTTCAAGTATTTTGTTTGAACCAGCAGCTTGCATGTGCTTCTTATTTCACATTTTCAAATAGTTGGCAGCAGCGTTCAACTTCATCTCTTTATCTATTATGCATTGCCAGAATTGTCTCTCTGGGTACTCTGCCACAAGAATCAAGCTGAATGGATGGAATACGGAACGACAAACCAAACCAGGTTTTTGAATTTCCTCCACACATTTACTTTATATCTGTACTATACACATGTAATGGCTCCTTAAAAAAAAAAATTTTTTTTTTGAACGAGAAGGCATTAACTCTAGTACCCAGTGAGCCTATAGAACGAACCTCTCAAGTTCATTTATAACTAAAAAAAACATGAAGAAATGAATAAATAGCGTAACTGCAAAGCTCTCTTGTCATTCATTAATCGACTCCCACGAACTGCAAACGTTGCAGAAAGGGGTTTGAAAGTAGGAAACATATTTCAGTAACAATCAATCAAACAATGTCATCACGTGAAATTTCTCAAAAACCCCGCCCGCCCCCCATATCAAGTCATTCATTATGTATGGTTAGAAACAACAAATCCCTCTGCAGGCAGGATTATGCATATAAACACCAAGTATTTAAAAAAAAAAAAAAAAATGAAATCTGAGAAACGGTCAAGCATTCCTCTCTCACACAATTTGAGCAATTCACCAGCAAGAAAACTTCTTCTTCTTCTTCTGCAGGA
The DNA here is from genome assembly GCA_025631175.1 of Iris virginica. Lineage (NCBI taxonomy): Eukaryota > Viridiplantae > Streptophyta > Magnoliopsida > Asparagales > Iridaceae > Iris > Iris virginica. Next base: position 8,527 of record JAOTQG010002978.1, read on the forward strand.
CAAAAAGGCACCACCACAAGACAATTCAGAATTTTCTCTTAATAAATTAAGCACAACACTACCTCTCAAACACAAAAACATCTATCTTGTGTCATCTTATCAACACTCACCTGGAACTTTGCTTCTTCTTGACTGTCAATGTAAGCTAGTAATTCCTCTTGCCTCATCAAAGCTTCATGGAGAGCCTGTGCAACACAAAAAAGCAGGGGGTAAAATCAGCTCATGCAACACCCAGTTTATGGCATAAGCGGTGCCACCAGGCAACCGGTAGAAAGTAAAATTAGACAGTTTGTAGTGCTTCTCAAGAAAATTCGCCATCAACTCGTGCTGAAGCATACTTTTGTGATATGTGGAATGATGAAAGGACAAATAAAGAAACTGTGATATTTTTTTCCAAGGGTTTTCCATAGTCAAAAGGAGGTAGCGAACGATGACTGTATATTCACAACCTCATTGCTGCTATATGAAGCAGAAATCTGAACTCTCAATTTGCAATGGAAGATATTAATGCAATTCAAGCTTATCCTTCAAAGTGCATTTAGCACCATTGTGTACTTACCTTTTTCGTAGCAATTAACTCTGCCTCTAGGGCATCCACACGACAAACAGCAGCATTCAGCAATTCCTCTTTCTCATACGGCATCTCAGACGGTTTTGCTTTGAGTGTATCTACCTTCTCTTCAAGCTCACCCAATCTTTTCAGAACAGTAGGCAGAAGATCTGTATCTGTAAATGATGGAGTTGGGGAAGGAGGGCGGAACTCCTCCTTGGGCAGCATTGCATCAAAGGTGAATTCCGGAATATTTCGGACATTCTCGGATGGCGTGTTCGGAAGCTTCTTGGTCACACGGCTTGCTGCTGAATAGCAGAGTGTAAAAAGGGTCATGAAGAAGCTCATGAGCATTGCCATAATTCTCGCATAAAGCCCTTCTGGTGCTTTTTGAGTAGCCGGTAGTGTAGGTGTCCCTGTAATCATAATTTTCTATCAGATGATTGATAAGCTCAAACCAGTATCACATTAACATATGCAACTGTAACCTAAAAGCTTTCAGAACTTGACCACTCGTTATATGTAATGGAGAAAAAAAAAAGGGTTAGCATTCAGCCATTCACCCTTCTGATTGACTGTTGACATTAGTGTTTCTTGGTCTCCAGTCAGCATAAGATAACTCTTCAAGATCTTCAACAAGTGTGGCCAGTTACTTGTGAATTATTATTCGTCCTTTCACTTCTTGTTCTATATCTTTCTAACCACCTGTGATTCACTCTGAAGCTCTCAGAATTAGCAAGGAGGGTTCTGAAAATTTTATACCATCATTTTCATAGTTTATCCTTTATCAAAACTACTCGTGACATCACAAAGCAACAAACAAACAAACGTTCATCCCATTGAAAACTAGAGAAAAACAATCAGAAGCCAATAAATGGTCATCACGTCACTATAAGCATTGGACACTGGACCATGTATCCCCTGGCATCAGATGTTCACATACTATTACTACATGGAAATGTAAAACAGCATGTTGTCACCAACTAAGCTTATAATAATTTACAGGTAAAAAACTGATCTATAATTATATTACTACCTTTGGAAACATACGGCTTTGGAAGGGATGCTTGCCTCTTCCATTCGGAGTCAACAGCCTTGTCAACCATGGGAACGTATTCATCATATCCGGCAAAATTGGCAGCATAGTTTGCAGCTCCAGGTACCTTGGCCTAATAACCACACAAGTATAGCAATATCATAAGCAGATGTAGAAAGAATTTTCAAATAAAACGGAAAACACATGCCTAACAAATACTCCCTCCGTTTCACAATAGTTGATGTTTAAGGTTGGATTACACTAACCAAGGAATGCATTAAATATCTTTTAATTTTCCAATTTTGTCCTCTCTTTACATAGAATGTCTTTTCAAATTCTTTTCTCATTTAAAGAGGTATTAATTTATCTTTGATCTTGGAATTGAGATAAAGGGGTAATTTAGGAAAAGTGTAGAAAAAATGTGCAAGACATCAACTATTTTGAAACACTTTTTTGTTTTCAAGAGGTCAACTATTGTGAAACGGAGGGAGTATATACTTAACAATTGCAAACAACTGAAGCAATAATTACATAGGAAAGCTGCAATTTCTATAATGATAAATCAATATAAGTTTAATTTCCTCACATCCCTCTCCTCTGCAAGTAAGAGAATAAATAGACCAATACTACTTTGCAAAAGTAAGAATTTTCTACCATCTTCCCCTCATTTCACTTGAATTATTAGCATTTAACATGCATTTGAAAGTAATTGCACAGTTCAATAAGAAACCTACTTCTTCACGAACAGGTGTCAACCGAAGATGTGAATAATTTCTCACAACTTTTGGGGATGCAATATCTTCAGCCTCAGAACCTGACTCGGCAGTAGATGTATCACTACCTTTTAGCTGCTCAAAAATAACACCAACAAAAAAATAAACAAATTTGAGGAGAAATAGGTGTAGCGGCATCGAAAGTGAACCCAATTCAGGAGTCCATACCATTGAAAGCTGAGGCTTGGCATAAGCAACAACCTTCCCATCACTGTTTAGAACTTTAACCACCTGTCTGGCACGTCGAGCTTCACTATTAAGAGCCAACTGCATGATGATGACCATAAAATAATTCTTCTCAGTAAATATAACACAAATGACAGCAGGTCAAGTGAAAGCATGCAGAAAATTTGTAGTCATAAATTGCAATTAAAAAAATGCAAGTCCATTGGGACAATGCAGAACCTTCAAGATTTCTGGATTTTTCCATGGCCCTTTGTCAGAAAGAAGGCAACCTCCTTGATCTTCACAGGTGCAGGTACCACCAAAAATTTCTGGCAATTCACTGCACATATCCCAATATTTGCATAAGTATTAACGCAGTAATCCAAGTATATGTACAAAAGGCTACATACCTGGCATCAATAACCTCAAGTAACTTGTTCTGGTATTTGTTCCCAAGAACCTAAGGACAAAACCAAGAAATGGAGATGGAAAAGATCAATGACATGACAAACACGCATACATAGCATTGTTTTCACCGAAGGAAGGAGACAACTTACATGAATCTTCGAAGTGGTCTTAGGATCCAAAAATGACTTGACAGTACTCCAAAGCAATCTAAAACCAGGACCAGCATTGATTATAAACATTTGGTGGAGTGTCTGCAGCAATCAGCATGGAAGTTCAACGTTAAATTTAGTTATACAATCGACAAACAGAAAAAATGGCATAATATACCTGATAACTCAGCAAAGTATATTACCTCGGGATAGTTGTCCCCATCAATTTTCTGTAGCCTCATTATGAGTTCACGAGCGCTTTTGGTAAAGTTCTTCAATCCCTGGATGATTAAAGGGAATCTGATTAATCAAAATGTGAAAACAAAAATTCTAGAGAATGAAACACAGTCCACACTCACTCTTTCCATTTTCAATAAAAAAACTGCACAAGGGAAACTTACCACACCCTGAACATCTAATATTGTTGTGCTGGAATCAATGTGCCTTTTAGCAGCAATTGTGCAAGCAGGGAACTTAAATGCAAAGCTCTTCTCAAACTCACGCACGTGGTATTTTATGTACCGGTCCATGGTTGTAACTTGCATCAGTTTGCTAGGATCAACCTTCCCTAATCTTTCAATGTAAACAGGCCGCCCATCTTTATCTACACCATGATTACCATGAGGGTAGTACTTTAGAACCTCATTCAACTCTTTAAATTCAAATTCCTGTCAAAATGAAAACAAAGTAAGATATAATACTGAAAAGCCAACAGTTTAGGCAATGTGCCACCTCTTACAAAATACAAAAGCATGTAGACCTTCAAAGTCAATGATCCCTGGAAAAACAGGGAAATATAATCCAACAAAATTTTGAAACACTTTTAAAACGTGATTACCTCCATAATTGTGTCAGCACCGAATTCCTTTCTCCATTGAATCATATCACCCCACATATGTTTTGCCTTTTCAATGTCAAACTTCCTTGCTTTCAGGAACCTGAAGGAAAACATTATGTTCTCAGAAATCATGGATATATTGGCAAAAGAACTGGAATCAAGTCAAAGAGCGATAATATGATCCTTGCAAAAGACAATCCTTTTGCGTCAAAAGTTTTCTATATATAATCTGGTATACAAGAAGTTGCACATTTTTCGGACAGAGTAAAAACATGACAGGCTTTAAAACGTAAGTTGAAGTTCATGGATCATGAGAATTTGCAAGCATTTTGGTGGAAAGGACAGTGTGCTAGGTAAATGTACTTGCAATGATTATTTATGGTATTAGTTACTTGAATTTTGTTCCCTTTGATAGTCGAATACCGTGTACAAATACTTTACTAGAGTGGGCTTAACTTATGTGACATCATCATAGACATTAGACAAATGAATCTCCATGTAACCTTAAAAATAAAAAGATAAGTATCATATTCATAAGAGCTGCATACCTGGAGCAAAGATTTCTCCAGGTTTACCCCCTGGGACTGGGGTACATTTCTGAATTACCCAAAGTAATACTTTATAACCTAAATGACACTTTATGCTTGCCAGCTACTGTACGAACAGCAGGATCAACGAAACAGTTTTTATTTTGCAAGAACAGCAAAAGCTGCATGGAAAGGATGAAGCAAGAGTACCTCAACATCATATGATAATCATCAAGTTGATCTGGTAGCAATTCATCCAAAACCAGTGCCTGGCGAAATGCATCAACAGCCCGTAGCTCCTCAGCATCCCGAATATCCTCAATCGAAACAGAGCTAACACGACCATCACTCTTTCTTCTACTGCTTTTTTTCTTAAGAGAATGTTTGAACTTGGAAGATGCATTTAGAGCTTTCTTTTTCAATGAACCAATCCGCGTCCTTCTTTCATCCTCTGAGTTCTCAAAATCAGATTTTCTTTCTCTTCTTTCATCATTTCCCGACGACCCCTCGAAGCCTGTTAAAATTGCAAAAGATGATAAGTTTTTTCACAAGTTTGGATATTTAATGCATAGGTCACACTAAAATTAATGAAACGAGCAGGTACCGAATACAGTAAAGCCACTACATACGAGAATTTATCAACATAAATAAATACTCAAATTTTTTACAAGATTACAAGAAGATTACAGACACTCATTTTTTCCTAATTACTATCACAAGAACACGTAGTTGAAACCCTCTCAGTACCAATATAATAGATATAACTCGAAAAGAAAGCAAAATTACGAAAACTAGTAGTGGTGGCCTTCTTGGCTCCAGCAAGTCATGAAGTGGTCAATTTTGGCAATAAAGAACCCCCAAATGAACATAAGAAGCACACAAAGGAATACGGAAGAGTAAAACTTCCAAAAATAGTGGGATTCTTGATAAGCCAAGTCCCCCAACAGCGGGTAAATGAAATGAAGTCCTAGCTCCAAAGAATTAACCCAAAAAAACTGAAAACAAACTATGAGAAAAAACCCTTCATATGTAATCAGGTGCTTCATCAGCTCAAGAAAAACTTTGTAACAAAAGTTAGAAAAATAAAGAGATCATCCAGGCAAAAATCCAACAAATTAATTAAAAGAAACGGCCAACTCAAATACATTGCATTTATATCTAAGTTTTAAAGAAATAAAACCAAAGAAGAAAATGTTGAATACTATGACCACAAAAAAACCCTAATTCAACAAAATTAAAACCCAAACTGAACGATTGAACTGAAATTCAGAATAAAGAGAGCACAGAGAGAGAAACTCACAAGGCCTGGCAAACCGATCGAGTGGGCCCGACATCGCTGAATCACCAAATTCGAGATAAAAATAAAAAGCTAACAATCGAGCATCAACAAGAACAAAACTGCAAAGTAGGCAAACCGCATTACGATTAAAAAACCCTAAGAAGTCAAACTCCAAAATTTAACCGGAAAAAGAAGAAAAACTATCGTAATTATGAAGAAAAGTAAAACCAGGACCAAGTAATATAGTAGTAGTAGTAGTAGTACCTGCCAAGTCAAAGTTTTTATTGTTCACGAATCACGAGGTTGATCGGGCGGCAGTAAATTCATCAACCGGAATTCTCGCTTCTTGATCTGCTGCCGAGGGAGAAGGGATTTTTTTTTTCTCTTCTTCCAACGGAAAAGCGTGGTATCAGAGAGATTAATATTATCGCCAGGAATGGGAGACGGCGAGAGAGAGAGAGAGAGAAGTGGGTGAGAGGGGGGCTTTTAATTCGAACGGAGAGCTGGTTGGTTTATTTGAGGGTGTGGGACCCGGTCTAATCAGGTTCGGGAGGATTTTCGACACGTGCCGGATGGCTAGGTGTTGGCGGGGAGGTCGGGGATAGGAATTGGGAATCTGCCGTCGTCGGTGTTGGAAAGAGGAATGGGAAATGGAATGAATAGTACTCCTCCAACTCTCTTTTAACGGTGGAATGGAATTCTGTTTCTGTAGTAGTAGTAGTAGTAATTGAGAAATGATTTTGTCACTGCTGCTGCTGCACTGCAGGGTGAAATTAATACCGGAACACGTCCTGAGCACGTTCCCTTTTTTGTCAAATAAGTATTTTAACACTTTTCAATTAATTTCAAAAACAGTTAGTTAATATTTATGACTATCCACTTGTTATTATTATTTTATAAATAATATAATTATTATTTTATAGTTAAATATTACAAATACTCTTTAACATGTATCCTGCACTTGATAAAATGTTTAGGGTGCGTTTGAATGAGTGATTTATTGATTTGATTTTTGGGTTTTTGTAATAATTATAGTAAAAAGTAAGAAAGATACAGAGAAAATGTATGGAACTAATGAAAAAGAAAAATTAAAAATCACAAAATCTGGGTAAAAATCACTCAGGATAACACAACCTTAGTAACTTCTAATGAGTTAAAGAATGTACTTCTAAATTTCTAATGAGTTAAGAATGTACTTCTAAAATATAAATTCAGATATTTTAGAGTACTAGTACCTACCTAGATCAATATTACACCAGAATATTATTTTAGCCGACATTCTATATGTATTCTGATTCCCCTACTATCTCTTGTCCGAGATTCAATATGAAAATAATGGTAAAATTTAAAGGATTACTCATTTTAGGACATAATTTTTTTGTTCTTTTTCTATCGAGGTAAATTATATGGTCTAAATTGAATATTTTAATTTAATTTTTTTAATTAATACTTTAATTTATTTTATAATAATTTAAATAATATTAAAACAATTATACTTTTAGATCATAAAAATTTTAAAAAGTTTAGAATATAATTATATTTTACATTATACTCTTTTTGTTCCATAATAGTAGATCTTTTAGAAATTAAAATTTGTTCCAAAATAGTTATTTTTTAAAGATTTTTAGGAAGTAGTACTTTTTACTCATATTTTCTTAAATTATTCTCTTATTCTCTCAATTAGTAATAATTATTAATTATATTTATCTATTTTCTCATTAATAAAGGGATACTATTTAATAAAAATAATTTTTTATTTAAATTATTTTTTAATATATATGATTAAATTTAAAATGTACACTATTGTAAAACGGTTAAATTACTTACTATAGATATTTACGGGCGAGCTAGCGTGTTGGCTACTTTACTGACAAACAAGCAAAACGGTTTCCACCGTCGGGCAAAATTTGATGAGAGCCTAGGTTCTCGATTGTCTTAGAAGCGCCCAATGCACATATATGTTGGCAAAATTTGATGAGAGCCTAGGTTCTCGATTGTCTTAGAAGCGCCCAATGCACATATATGTTATAAATTATGCACATATATGTGTTATAAAATGCATATAATAATTAAGTTATTAATATGTTCATAATTATTATGTGCATTTTATA
>JAOTQG010003089.1:0-16339 GCA_025631175.1 Iris virginica
ACAAAAACACTACTCAAAGACACAAATTTAAGTGTAAATGATGGTATTTTTTGTATGAAATATATGCAAAATATATGTACAACAATTATGTGAAGATAAGTGGACTCTAATATGAAACTCTAAGTTGCTATAAGACAAAGGACAAGTAAATATTGATTATGAATCTTTGAGAGTGATGAAGTTGATCAATCAACATACATGTTCTTGGGAGGAACAAGAGCGTCTAAAATGGTTGAACAAAAGAGCCATCAATCACATTCTCACAATCCAAGTTTCGTTGCAAGTTTCTTTTGATTCTTTCCGTTGGAATCATTCCAAGGCATGTGCATACGAAGGAAAACCAAAGGATTACGTAGCATGGAAAGAAACCAAACAAAACTCTGCAAGTACAACGAGCGTAGAAGAAAACATGAAGTTCTTATAAAATGAGGGGGGAAATAGAGAACACAGCCGTAGAAGAAGAGAATCAAAGGGAAATAGGACGTAGAGGGAAAAACGATCCTAATGGATGTGGCTAGGAAAATAAAAGACCTTTAAGATGGGACATGAATCATGATGGATGGCTTTCGTTACTACAGGAACGAGATGCCCTTCCAAGCTAAATCCAGTTAAGAAGAAGATGCCCTTCAAGCATAAGCTCAACCTGTGGTATGGGCGTCAAGTAAGGGCTACAATTCCGTCTTAATTTTAACGAACTTGTCAGTATAATTTACCATTTTAAACAGAAGTATGATTTGTGTAAAGAAGTGTTCAATGTTTTCCATTAAAAAAAAAAAAGTTTAAGGTAAAGTGCAATCGAATTGTCTTCGCTTCAGAATTTAAAGCTAGGAGACAAATATGTAAACACACTTTGGTGTTCATTTTTTTTTTTTTTTAGTTTTGTCATCTGTGTGTGTGTGAGTGAGAGAGAGAGAGAGAGAGAGAGAGAGAGAGAGAGAGAGAGAGAGATGAAAGTAAAACCATTACAGTACAGATGAACAGAATGTTTGCCCACTAATTTTAATGCTGTCTTCAAGTTAGGTGAAGTGCGGTCCCTATTCTTCCAGTGTGGCTTCCACTTAACCATCTTTCAGAAAAGTGTGATACCCTATATAAATTATAAAGTGCTTTGTAATGGGCAGAAAGAGAGAGAGAAGAAAATGAAGCCAAGTAATCCTAAGGCTCTCCTTCATGTTTCCTTCTTTCTACTCCTCACCTTCTTGCATCTCGGCCATGCCATTTATGCAGTAAACTCTGACGTGAAACAACCATGCAACGGCTCGATAATAGCAGAGTGGAACGAGGACCTGGAGTATTTAATGGACTCGGAGATAAGTCGTAGGTTTCTCGCAGAAAAGAGGTACATCTCCATCGGAGCATTGAAGAGAGACCAACCCGTTTGCAACAATGGTGCTAGCGGGGAAGCTTACACGAAATCCGGGGGATGTACCCCTCCCAAGTCCAATCCTTACAGCAGAGGTTGTTCCAAATATTACCGGTGTGATCGGGGTGATTAACCATGGCAAGACATCATTGAAGTAGGTTTTTAGCGTTCTTCTTTCTCTTGTGAAGTTGTAATTTCTTAAAATGTGTTCTAGTTCACCCAGAAAAACAAAAATTGCAATGAATATCTGAGTCTGCTTTTGTAGGAAACTCCATGATTGTATTCACTTTACTATTGTTTTCCTTTTTCTTCACTGGTGTCCAGGTTGTACTGGGTGAGAATAATGAACATAAAATCCAGTGGGATTCAAAATATTCCCTTTCAGATTACCTTTCATCGGTCCATTCCTATATATACTTCTACAACATAAACATGGTACAAGCTCCAGAGTTTTGCATCTCTAAAAATTATGAAATTTTTCATGGAGTATTTGTTAATCCTACAGCCATTAATTTTCAATGAGGTTTATTCTCAGCCAGCTTATAAGCATCTTAGGATCAACAATCTCGCAAACATGTCAATGATCCTAAGCTTAACTCGACCTAATTCCATCAGACACCGACATTAGGGTTCATCTCCGGTGTCTGCGTGTGTGTAATATAGTTTTACAAAGAGAATTGTAACCTCCGCTATACAGATAGTGTGCGACATTGCGACCCCTCAACACATAGATCTAATAACATCGTTATCCCCCTACACCTAGATTGTGCTCATGCATTGATGCAAATGTGCGCACACTCTCTTTGCCTTTGTCATTCTATCACATTTCCTTTTGTACATAATTTCAAGGATGGGGACTTGGTAGCTAGCATGATTTTTCTCAATTAGTCTGCCAAATTTCAAGCTATCATGAAGAAATCACCACAATTTTTGGGTCCACGAGCCATGACAACTGCTTCATCAACTTCTAGTCGGTCAAAAATTGAGTTCATCCAGAAAGATTTCCTAGAAAGTGAATTTCCTTTCTTTTAGTTTTCGTTTAAAAAGTTTTCAATGGATTGCTGAACTGGTAGTTACAAATGAAGTCGGCTAAATATCACGGAGCGATTTAACATATCAATAGTGCCACAATGCGCCTAGTGATAAAGCAAGTGCTTCTAACTACAAGATCCTTTAAAAGAACGGGATTCAACCACATTTAACTTTCTTGAGGAAAAATATACCGGAACGTAAACACACAAACCATTATCAGAATACATCAACAGAAGATTATTTGACCATGTCACCTAATATACAAGTCAACCAAACTGCTAACAATCAATTACACATGAACGAAAATAGTCTATCTAAGCAGTTGTGCAATCCATACTTGAACATACAAAGATTTGACCCGTTGAATTTGACCCCTAACCCCATGCTAAGTGACTACACTTGCCACATCCTATATGGCAAATAAAATTTACTTAAAATGAAACTTCCATACCTCACGAACATTAGAGGAGCCATCAGCTACCTCAGCAACTAGATTTGCTGCCATAACACCTGAACAAATAAGGACCATTTAGTCAAACACTGATTTAACAAGGAGGCTTAGGGATGGAAAATCATTCAGGGGATGCTCACTCACATCAGGAGTCGGGACACACGTGCCATGGGACACTCTCGACCAAGTTAGAACCCCCATAAATGAGCTCAATAAGCGATGTCCCATAAGTAATAAAGAGCGTATTTAGTTATTCTACGCCCCAAGCAACTTGGGCCGAGGGGGTAAGCCAGGAGAAAGCAGCTAATGGAAAATATGCAATGGCGGCTACTTATGGAGCAAACCCACGAAGCTGAGAATGAAGGGTTCCATGCTTCTGTTTTTACACATCATGAAACCGAGTACATGCATCATGACGTTCCACACTAATGTTGAAAATTAGCCAACTCTATGCAGGAGCAATCATACAGGGTGACAAAATCACCGTGATACTTCACCTTCTTTTATACATGTTCTTTTGACGTGATCTTTTAGTAGCTTATTTTAATTTAATTTAATTTAATTGTCATGTTATGTTTCCATAGACTCGCTCCCTACTGTAAAAATATGTTAATTTACTTTCAGTTTGCCCAAGAAATAGCCTCATTTCCAAATTCAAGCTACAAATTTTCATTATTCTTCCAAACTATCCGTTATTTCCTAAAATAAAGAGGTGTTCGTCCATGTCATATTCAAAAAAGAGGCAGTTATAATACAATTTAAAGGATAGTTATTTTCAAAAAAAAAAAAAGGTAACAAATAAATAAGCCTTTTGAAGTGACATTTTTGGGGACAGAGGAAACTGCTTGCTTGTCTATCAATCCTAGAGACAGTTTTCATGATGGCTCAGTGGGCTGCATTTCATACTTTAAATGCAAAGGTATACAAATACATATGGCACTGAAGTATGCAGCATAACACTTTCACCAAAAGAAAACCATAATAATGTGCCCGGATGAATAATGTGGAACAATAAAAACTGTGTTATCTGTTGTACAAGCAGAACTTAACTCACCATCTTTCTCAACAACAGAGAGGAATTTCCTTGATCCCCCGCCAACCCCAAAATAATGCTTCTTTGCAGCCATGTAGACTACTCCATTAGGAATACTCAAGCACTACAACCAAAACCAATAAAAATCAGGCTCCACTAGCTTTAGAAAATAAGAAGGAAAGAAGGAACATCCAAATTAAAAGGTATACCTTCTTTATGAGTTGATAGAGATTGGGGAGAGTGGAGATTGAGTATACTGTCTCTGCCATGAGAATGACATCATAACCAACAGACTGATTCTGACCTGCGCTACAGCTTGTCTCCTTCTCACCAGCATACACTTGCGGGAGGATTTCATGGACTTTACTCCAGTCACCGGCAAAAAAACGAATTTCTGCATCAGTTTTCCACCCTGTTACATTTGTAGCCGGGGATGGGGATTTCACTGGAAGATTAGCACTAATATTAGGAATGGTGAGACACTTGAGGACCTCAGCATTGAAATCCTGGAAATGTACAACATGTGCACCCTGATGCACAAAAAACAATATACATCATCACTATAAAAAACTAAAGAGCATATCATCTTTACCAACAATTGTGAGATGAGCCAACACTAACCTCAAGGCATGAAAGGATTCCAGGAAGTCCATGACCACATCCTAGCTGAAAATCAGTGAATAGAATTTGTGAGCATCACCATGCAAGAGAAATCAAGGATGCAGAATGTCAGAACATTCCTGAAATCCAAAAGCAGTAAAAGTCCTGATGATTCATTCGTCAATTTGAACACTCTACGTGAGTGTCTTTCAGTTACTTATTATCTATTAATCCAGAAAGGGATGCAAGGAATGCTATTGTAGAAAGGTAGTGAATACTCAGGTGGAGTGCCCAGAATGATAAAACTGAATATATGACTTGAATGATAGCTATTTTTAGTGAATATCTTGTCATCTTCAAGCATGTGATTGGTGGGTGAATTAGTCGGGATGTCCAAGAAGATTCCTTTTTCTCTCTTGTCTAGCCAAGGCCAAGTTCATGACGACGGGATCTTGATCTCAGCCGCCATTGATTTCAAGCGTGGAGGGGGCCCTAGATAGACTAACCAAACATATCAAGATGATATACCGTGGTGCATGTAGTTTGCTGATGATATTTCCCTCGTCAATGAAACGAAGAGTGGAGTCAATGATAAGGTATAAAAGTGGAGAGATTTTGTTAGGCCTTAGAGAATGAATTCTAAGGCTTAGGTTTTAGAGAGACTGTGCAAATCTTGCCATTGTCAATCTTCTCCTTCATAAAATGTCGCTCTATTTCCACATGCTTTGTTCTCTCAAGGTGAACTAGATTGTGAACCATATTAATTGTTGCCTTATTGTCACAATACAGTTTCATGGGACAAGACTTGAGATCCGTGTTAAGAAGATCCCTTCAAACCTTCCAGGTGAGACTCTTAGCTTCTACTACGGGCTACAACTTGTTTCTTACTTCTCCAAGTAACAAGATTTCCCCGTATGTAAGTACAACACCTTGAGGTTGATCGCCTATCTGAAACACTCCCAGTCTAATCTGCATCCGTAAAAACTTCAATACTTCTACTTTCTCCTTTTCCCGAGAACATTCCTCTTCCCGGTGTCCCATTTAGGTATTTGAGGATTATCGGAACCGCTTCCACATGTTTCTTCTTCGGTGAGTACTTTCTTTGGGAAACTAATACACCAGCTCGACTCCTTGCAACCTCCAATCCTAAGAAGTATCTAAGTAATCCCAAATCTTTCAATTCAAATTTTGTACTCGAATACTTTTTTAGCTGCTCCACTTCTTCTTGATCATCGCGCGGCTACTATGATGTCTCGACATAGACAATTTGTATTGCCTTTCTTCCTTTGAGTGTTTGACAAAGAGTGTATGATCAGATTGAGCTTGTAGATACCCCTCGGATTTTACAGCCTCGGTGAACTTGTCAAACCATGCTCGAAGAGATTGTTTTAGCCCGTAGAGAGATGTTTTTAGTTCACACACCTTTCCTTTATCTACTTCAAAACCTGGAGAAAAATCCATGTAAACTTTCTCCCATAAATCTCCATTCACGAATGCGTTTTTCACATCTAATTATTGAAGTGGCCAATCAAGATTGGCAACAAGTGAGAGCAAAACTCTGATTGTATTAAGTTTGGCAAGCAGTGCAAACATATCATGGTAATCTGGTAATCTATACCGTAGGTCTATGTGAACCCTTTAGCAACAAGCCGAGCTTTGTATCTCTCGACCGTTTCCATCAGCATACTTGATGGTGAACACCAACTTACACCCTACTGCTCTTGCCAAGTTTACAAAGTTAGAAATAGGATGCTTTGTGCAACATCTTACCCCTTTTTTGAGGACAGTTGGTATGTCCTCTTGTTCCGGAAAAAGCTGAATTTGAGCAGGTTCTCTAAGACCAGAATCATCTTCACTCCATAGGGAGGTGTCAGTTGTAAAGTCCCTTGGATCTAATTCTTGACAAGGCATCTGCGATATATCTACCCTTTGTGGATGTTTCTTTCTCGAGTATACAGAAAGATTAGGGATGTCTAACCAATCCTCCACTCTTGGTTGTAGAAGATCTAATTGAATTAGGCTGAAATTAGGAAGGACAGAAGTAGATATGACTGCTAAGGGTATATTGGGATTTGTGGGCTATAGGATTGACTCGAGTAACTCTTCTTTGATCAAATTCTCCCCTCCCCCTAAAGATAACGCAAGGTGAAAAAAGATTGGGACTCGAGAAATGTGACATCTTTGGACATAAACACACGTTTTAGAGTAGGTGAAAAACACTTGTATCCTTTCTGAGTAGGAGAATAGCCAATGAAGACACACTTAGTGGAACTAAGATCAAGTTTCAAAAGGTTTTGGCAGTAAATATGTGAAAAACAGAACATCCAAATATTTTTAGTGGTAATAAAGAAGTGGCAAAGTGAGACTAGGAATTCTGCATAATGGATAAAGGTGTTTCGTAATTTAGGACTCTAAAAGTGTTTATGAGGAACTTATGTGTGAGAATTGTTTCTCCCCATAGATACTTGGGAACATTCGTGGTGAACATAAGTGATCGAGCTACATCAACCAAGTGCCGGTTCTTTCGTTTGGATACACCATTTTGTTGTGGTGTATTTGTACAACTACTTTTTGATGTGTTATTCCATGTTGGGATAGATATGAACCAAGGATGGAGTTGAATATTCCTTGCCATTATCGGTTCGGAGAACTTGAATTTTGGTTTCGAATTGGGTTTGAATCATATGATGAAAGTTTTAAAAAGTGGTCGTGGCCTCAAATTTTTCTTTGAAAAATATCCAACATACCATTGTATGATCATCAATCAAGGAAATGAGCCAACGAGTTCCAGAAATGTTTTTTACTCGAGATGGACCCCAAATATTACTATGGATTAAGGAAAAAGGACGAGACTTAATGTATGATTTAAGGGGTTAAGACACTCGAGTATGCTTTGCGGGTTGACAAATTTTACATGAAAAGAGATTGACATTTTTATTCGGGAATAAATCTGAAAACAATCGTTTGAGATATTGAAATTTTGGATGGTCTAACCTATAATATCACAGCATTATTACATCATTATTTGAAGTTGCTAGGGCTTTCATATCGATAGATATGGTTCGATCTCTCTTGAGATCTTCATCCACAAAGAGATAGAATCCACCTTGATCTCTAGCATTGCCAATCATCTTCCCGGGGGTTTGCTCCGGTATTTCACAAAAAATAGAAGAAAACTATGCCCAATAATTTCGATCTCGAGTCAATTTGCTTATAAATAACATATTGCATGATAATTGAGGAACATGGAGGACTGAGTGAAGAATCAGATTTAAGTTGGATTGAACCTTTCCCAGCAATTTGAACCAGAGATTGGTCATTATATGGAGAGTAAGTGCAAAACAGAGAAGCATTACCTGTCATGTGCTCGGAGGCTCCTGAATGATACGAGGGTCATTAGTTTTGGAACCAAAGGATTTTGTATGAAATGATATAGGCTAGAGTGCACACTGCGGATTAGAATTGAATCCTCAATTCAAAAGTTAGTACAATTCAGAAATTGGTACAATTTATCAAGTTGTGCCTTTGCAAGTTGAATATTGGTGTTTTCCTCATTGTTGGATCTCTCTTCTAGCTTTGCTTCCGTTGCAATCATTATTAGTGCCCTTGATTTTCCTAAGCTTCAAGGCAGTTTGTCATTAAGCTCCCACCAAGTCTCTTTGATCTCTCATGCTTTGTTAAATAGGTACACCATAGTCGTTCTCCTCTCTTATAGGCCTGTCATGTTGTGTATTCTCTCCTGCATGTGCTGAGGAGTCATGCTGTCCATGAGCGTAAAGAGTTGTATTTTCCTTCGGTTGCTCGCCCACACTCGTAACTAGTGTGGAGTCAATTTTCTCACCGAGCATCACTCTTCTCCGCTTTTCTTCACATCTCTCCTCAGCAAATGCCTCTCCAATGGCAGGAAGAGGCTTTCTCCCCAGAATTCTCCCTCGGATTTCATCATGTTCACGATTGAGTCTAGCAAGAAATTCGTATAGCAGTTCTTTATTGAGATGTTACTTGAACTAACATAACTAATAATTTTCATAATTAAAGACTCGCAAAGACTCGTCACGATTCGTTAAAAGCTCGGCAAGACCCTCTAAAAAGTGTGTCAAGACCTGTTAAGGTTCATAAAATCCATGGCTCGCGAACAGCTTGTGAGCTTGTCACGAGCCAAGTCAAGCTCATTCATTTTAGGTTCGACTCAAGTTTGTGAAAGCTCGAGTCTGTAAAAATTCGGCTCGGTCCGACTTATGTAATGCCCTACTCCCAAGTGATGCTCACCTTGTCCTGTAGAACGGGCGCAATCAATAAAAGGATTTCGGAAAAGCAAATACAAGAGCATCAATATTATGTTTATTAGCAGTTGTTTTAATATTTCTAGTAGGGATATTTTGGTAATTCCCTAAGTTGTTGAAAATAGGTTTCCTTAATATTTTTGGTCTTATTTAATTAGCAGCATTTAATTAAATCTGAATCCTTGAAGCATTTTTTAGCAGTCCGAATTAGTTTCCAATTAAGGAGTTCATATCCTTTGGCAATTAGTAATTACTTTATCCTATATAAGCTTGTAATCTTTTCAGTTTAGACAGATTAATGAATAAGAATTTTCAGCAAATACTTGCTCAGTTTCTGAATTGTGTGATAAAACTCTATTGGGTGTGATTCACAAGAAATCTAGGTGTGACGCCTATGGTTGCCTCGGTGTGAAGCCAGGCTTTTTCCTAGTTTTTCTCATTGTGTTTCACCCCGATTCAGCCATCCACACGCTTCCAAATCCTATTCTTACTAACATAAAACCCTAATCTTTTCTTTCCATCACTTAAACCTAATAACGACCTATTATCATACTGTTTTCCGCTGCATTCTGCATCAATTGGTATAAGAGCTTAATCTCGCATCATGACAACTCGTTCAGGAAGACTATTCAAGCAGGAAGGGTCCAACAATGAGCGAGATGTGATCCTTCTTCAGATTCTTGATCGACTTGCAAGCATAAAACCCTAATCCTTTATTTCCATCACTTGAACCTAATCACAGCTTATTTTCATACTGTTTTCCGCTAAGTTCTGCATCAAGAACTCTCTCATCCGACTTCCACCACTTACTAACTTCTCCTTGAAGCACAAAGGCTGCGAATGTCAACTTCTGAGCATCTGCACACTCCATGGTTCCGAAAACATTTTCAATGTCTCCATACTGTTTTCGGGCTTCTTTTTGCTTGGTGCCTTAGATAATATTTTAGGGTTTTCTCTTTTGGAACCTCTCTAGATGTTCCTTCTTGTACGCCTGAGCTCGTGCTCGTGCTGTCTCGACCGCCTGCCAATTCATACTCAGAAAGCACAATTGTCTCCATGGGTGTTTAGACTATTCTTTCCTAGCGAATACATAGGTGTTTCTAGTGGGAGTAGAAAGGGGAGAAATAGCAAGCACCCGGCTACTCGATTTTTTTTTCTTGGTATTGTGATGGAGTTATATAGATAATCTTAAAAGTGCATGCTCGGTTTGATGTCCTGTATCCTGTACTCTCATCTCTTACCCTTCCACCCGGCTATCACTTACATATCTCCTGCCCCACATTGTTTTCACATGTAGCCCAGAAACATATAAACTAGCAATCCATAAATGTTTTGCCAAATATCTGAGGCCTTCTTAATAGGGGATCCTACCATGGCAAAAAAGTTGGAAACCTCAAGCCCATAACAACGGACTGGAGAAAACTTCACATTTAATCTTAGATGAATAAATAGTATTGTCACTTAGGCTGTGATTTGTAATGGTTAGAAATCGGCTCACTATGTGTGAGGCCCTATCATTTATCTGCCCATTAAAGGATGCGGCTAAGTGAGGATAATATTAAAAACTAATTCCTAAATATGAATATCCTAATCACATAGCACATAATAAATTCGGATATTACCTTAGTTGCGGAAGAGAAGATTAAAATAGCACGGATCACATGAACTTGTGATATGGCTTGTTGTGATCTCTACAATTTCATTCCACGCACTTTCATATCCTCGTTATTGGAGACTAAAAGACGAGCCTTCCCAAATTGTTCCCACGTGCTAAACCCGAAAGTCAGTTATGATGGCTTCAAGAACAAAAGTTATCACGAGAGAGAGAGAGAGAGAGAGAGAGAGAGAGAGAGAGGCAGGGAGTGTATTGCGCAGCTGAATTGGTAAGTAGAGAAAGAAAGGGTAACTCTCTTTTGTAGATGTGAATTTGTAGAGTTGGTTAGGAGTAAAGGGTTCTTCTTATACCCAAATACTAATACTCCCTCCATCCCGGAGGAAGAGTTACACTTTCACTGGGCATGAATATTTTAAATGAGTTAAAAAAGGGTAATGTTCATAAAAAATATTTTTAAGTGTGTGGCCCATATTGACCCCTTACAAAAAGTAGAGTTCATGTAGTAAAGTGAGATGATCGAAAGTGGAAAGTGTAACTCTTTAAATGAGACAAGCTAAAAGGAAAGTGCAACTCTTCCACTCCCTTCACTCCAATTAAAGGTTACACTTTCCGTTTTTGGTCGTCCCACGTGAAGTGTTACACTTTCCTTTTTGGGTATCTCACGTTCCTATATTACCCCTACTTTTTGCAAGGATTAATATGAGCCACACACTTAAAAGGATTTTATGAAAATTACCCTTTTTCAACTCATTTATTACTAATCGTACATAGTGAAAGCGTAATCCTTCAAATAGGACGAGAAGGGTGTACATGATAAAATTAGGAGATCCCCAAAGATCTCTACAATCATATCCCGAAAGGAACAAACAAGCAAATAGTTTATGATGCCGTCTTAAAATTACCCTTTTTCAACTCATTTATTAATCTTCGAGCCTACTCAAAGCGTAATCCTTCAAATAGGACGAAGGGAATACATGATAAAATTAGGAGATCCCCAAAGATCTCTATGACCATATCCCCAATGTAACAAAAGGTCGATAGTTTATGATGTCCTCTTACACCCACAAGCACACACATGGGAACAATTTGGGATGACTCGTCTTATAGTCTCTCCAACAACAAGGATAAGAAAGTGCATTGAATGAAATCATAGAGATCACACTAAGTTGTCACAAATCCGTATCACCTGGGCAACGTTTGATATTCCGGAACTAAGATAATATTCAAACTTATTACATGCTACGTTGGTTAGGATATTCATATTTAGAAATTAGTTTCCATCGGATCGGTAATGATACCAGCTAAATAAAGGGAAGACCTTGGGTGTTATTGGACGGGGTGTTTATAGTGTGTGGTTTTGAAACTTTTTGGTTTAGGAAAATTTTTGGTATTGTTCATCAAAATTTTCTTTCGCCTAAAATACCCTCATGGCAGGTGAGCATACACAAAGTACCCCTCCTACTTTCCCTTCTTTCTCTCTCTTCCTCCTTTCCCTTTGAAACCACTTCCCTGCAACTCTGCTCTTCTCCATCTCCTCTTTCATTCTACCATTCCCGTTCGAAACCACCAACTCATCAATTCCCATAACCTGCCACCAAACGGGCCATTGCCATCACCATGGACCCTTTCTTCACCGCCCCTCCTTTTCTTTCGTGCTACCATGCCACCACCTTACCCTTCTCTATCCTTCAACGCCACCACCATCGCCCTAGATTTGCCAATAGCATGAACCAAAGAGACAGAAAAATCAAACAGCCAAACTACTTCCGTCAGAGAATGAATTCCCGTCGATGGTAAAGGAGAATGAATTCCCCTAGACGAAGCTCCAGTTGAACGTAAAGGAGTGGTGTACGAAAATCATCATGATGTCCTCAAAATGTCCTCTTTGGATCACGGATCCTCCTCCGCATTGCCTAATTCCGACGTTCTTTTTACAGGGAGGGTGGGGGGGTCGACAAGAGTGATTTAGTAGGGAGGGGTGAATGACAGACGGTTGTGGGTGGGAGGAGGGTGAATTTGGCTTTCCCACTATTTGTGTGATGTAAATTGATGGTTAGGGATGTCGAGAGCAGGACGGGGAATGATAACAAACTGGGTATCAATAATGGATTTTTGGCTAATGGTTGGGGGGGGGGGGGAGAGAGGTGGCGACTTGCTTGAATGGAAGAAGGGAAAGGGGGGTAGTGGTGGCGATGATGAGATTAAGGGAAAGGATAAAGATCGAGTGGGAGGCATAGTTATTAAAGGCGCGCCTAGGCGCATGCGCATGTTTTGGGCCTTGGTAGGGCTAGGCGAGGGGCTGTTCCTCAGGCGAGGGTTTAGGCGTGCCTTTGCCCTAGGCGTGCGCCTTGATTTTTTGCGCCTAGGCTCCAAGCTCAACTTTAGGGTAAAACTACGTAGTTTTGGTCCGGGATTAAGTGGTTTAAGTTAAAATAGAAGCAGCGATCTTCACAAATTCACGCTACGATGGAGAGAACAAAGAGGATACAGTCGATAGACAGCAGCGACTCTTCAGCGCCACCCTCCGGCGACCCACCCGGCTAAGGTATGTTGCTATTATTTTTTTGTTTTGTTTCTGTTTCTCTTCTCATCTTCTCTTCTGTTCTTTTCTATTCTCTTCTCTTCTCTTCTTCTTTTCTCTTCTCTTCTTCTTTCCTTTCTGTTTCTCTCTTCTTCTTTCCGGCGACCCTCCAGGCTCAGGTATGTTGATATTTTTTTTCGTTTCGTTTCTGTTCTTCTTTTCTCTGCTCTTCTTCTTCTTTCGTTTCTGTATCTGTCCTCTTCTTCTTTCGTTGTTGTTTCTCTCTTCTTTCTTCCCTTCTGGATTTAGTTTCTGTCAATCCTTAGGTTTCTTTTTTTTGGGTTCTGTTGTGGTCAGTAGTACTTAGTAGTACTCACTATTGACTTATTGTCTTTTTGGTCGGTGTATGTCTTCAGCAAAAGATCTGGGATGGAGTTATTGTTCTATTGTTGATCCTACCGACAAAGACAAGAACAAGCTTCAATGTTCAGACGTAATTTGGTGATTGGTTGCATGTTTTGAACATCTTTTTTCTATTTATGACTAATAGTGTTGTTTTAATTCACTACTTGAATTTAATATATTGCTTAGTTGATGTTGTATAGGACTATATTAATTTTTTAGTAAATTTTAAGCTTTTTTGTACGCCTTGTAGCTCAGGCGCGCGCCTGCCCTGCGCCTAGGCCCCGGGCACGCCTTTTGCGCCTCGGTGCGCCTTGAGCCTTTAATAACTATGGTGGGAGGAGAGGAAGAGGGGGGTGATGGCTCAACTATGGTGTTTCATACAAACAAGGGAGAGAGAAAGACGAGAGGAGGGAGATGAGAGGAGAGAGGAGAGAGGAGAGAGGAGGTGTTACGTGTTACGTGGGGGTTATAGAGGTAGTGACAAAATAATACGGTATGAGAGAAAAACTTTAAATTTATGATTTAGAAAACCAACGTAATGAACACGAATGTGACTTTTTTTTCTTTTCAAAAAGCGCAAAAAACTTAGGTAGCGAACACAGCCCATAAGTTTCTTACAATTGGTGTTATAAATAACCTTCTAAACTAGGGGTTTAAAAGAAGGTTATTAATAGGCATAAAACTGTAAATATGTTACGGAAAGAAACAGCCTTTTAAATGCTTAGTTTCACAAGTCATGCAGTGAACATGTGCACAGTGCATCCAAGCTAGTTACTTCATTAATCAAGCGATAACCTGAGAAGACCCGCATGACGTAGATAGAAGCTCCAAAACAGCAAAGGGAAACTGAAGCATTAGAGAAACAATACTTGCCAGAAACAAGTAGCAATCAAGTACTACCTTCATAACCCTGAATAAACCAAGCCCACATGTATACCCTATCTCTATGTCATTAATTCATTCATTCAGCGTTTCTTTCTTACGTCTCTTGTCCTATCTCCTTTTTTGGAATACAGTGGGGAAGGGCTAAGGAACCAAAGAGCCAGTCTATAGATAGATAACCAAGGTTACCTAACATTAGATTCCATCCAAAAGACTGGAATAATCAAAAAAAAAAAAAAAACTTTACCATGCTAAGTTCCAATGAATATGCAAAGCAAAACAATGCACAATCACCTTAGCGATAGGAGCCCACCTCTAACACACGCTTGCCAATCAAAGATAATCTTCCATCTTCCACCTCGGAGCGAAGAGTTTTAACTAAATCTAGTGAACCTTCCCAGAGTTTCAGCCCCCCTATTCCACATATTATCCAAAGATAACATTACGTATATGAAAGAAATGCAACTGAAACTCATTGATAAGAAATAAAGTAAAAGAACAGAACATTCACAGACCTTCATATTTCCCTGGGACTAAATCTGAGTTAGACAAGGCAAAAACGTCTCGAGTACTCACTCGTCCCTAAAACAAATATCCAATTAGCATGAGTTATTCCATGTAATCTAGACACATGCTCAATTTTTTTTAAAGAAGTAGCAGTAGCCTAGTTGCATCGCAGTATGTAGAAATCACAAAGCACGGAATTGAACCTCTTACACTTTGAGTGGTTAGTATTCAATCCAGATAAATGAGAGAGAAAAGCAGGGCCTAACTGAGACTAATACAAACACAAAATATACCGACGCCACTTCTAAAGAAAGGTAATCTTCAGAGTGACATAACACTTCATAGGAGTGTCCTACTATTAATGTAGAAATAATTCCCTCCATTCACTCAAAGTGTCCACCTACTAACTTTCAACATCAACATGAGCATAAATCAAGACAAAATTCAAAATACATTTTATTTGTTTTAGATGATTAAAAAAATATATCATTAAAAATGAGTAATGCTAAGGATCCCAACATAGCAAACTACCCATCCCCATCCACGAGTAGTACATGCAATTGGTTAGACACCATGTCTCGGAACTTAAGTCTGATGCAAGAAACTAGACAATCACACCCCTATAATCAAACTGACCCCAAAAAAAAATGAAAAATAGAAAAGTAAACACAAAATTCCATTTCAGTTCATCTCCACTCATGAATAGAGGTTGAGTTTAAGAGAAAGGTACCTTGAGCAAAGTGAGCCCATCCAAATTCACAGGCTCCACAGTATGTTTTACAGATAATGAAACCTATTTGGAATTACTACTATCATCAGCCCAAAAGAAAGAGAAATATTGCAGAACTAAAATAGAGTAGTCACAATTAGTAAAAAAAGTGATACCTGTGAGGGGAATACTTCAATGCAAGGAGGCGGAGGAGGGAGTGGCTTTTCTGGGAAATCGAGAAACCCAAATCCTAATTGAGGGTTGTTGCTATTCTCCGACGAAGAAAACAATCGGAATGGTTCAAGTTCAGATTGTTTTGCCCCCATCCGTCAGTAGTTTTTCTTTAAGATTTTGTGAAGAATTCAGTTGCAAAATACGTGCTGGAACGAGGAGAAAGAATTGCGGGGTGCTGTATAGCCCGGATCCGGTTGACGGTAAGCTGGCACAAGAACAATACTGTCAGGCGCGCAGCTAGGGCTCTGTTCTTTCCATTTAATTTTGCAGGATTAAAATTTTTGCACCCAGCCCGCCCCCAGCCCCAAAAGTTAGACCAACCCGCCCCCAACCCATCCCGTATCTTCATTTCGGTCTAACAGACCTGTCGATGATGGATAAATCTGGGATAAAACAATTAAGCAGAATGTGACACCCCTTAATTAGCCAAAAATCGCGAGAAAATCTCCATTACTCTTCTAAACACCCGTTAATATTCTGTGCAATCCCAATCCTAAAATAAGTGCAGACCATTAGTCGAATTTTACACGACTCTTCTAGTGCAAGATCATTCAATCTCCAATGGCTTTCTGCATTGATTAAAACTCTATGCAAGGTTAGTTCAATTTATTCTATGAGCTATGTAGCTGGTTATCCACGAATGCAGCAGTTCAGTTGATCATTAAGTTTGATTATTAACTGTTAATATGGTAGATGGTAGTTCA
>JAOTQG010003200.1:0-13681 GCA_025631175.1 Iris virginica
ACTTAGGTGGTGGCAAGAATCTGGATCTGGTGGGGGGAGGGAAGAGAAGGGGACGGGGAAGAAGGAGCAGGTTTGGGGAAAACGTTGTGGTGGGGGGGAAGAAGTTCGCCGGAAGGGAGCGAGTGAACGTTGCTGGAGAAATTATTTCGGAGAGGGAAGGAAAGAGGAAGAAGGGGAAGGAAAACGTTGGAAGGGGAAGGGAAAAGAGGAGGGCAGATGGGATGATGTGACGAGAGAGAGGGGGAGAGAGAAATATAAAAAATGTGGTATTTTAAATTTTGGGTATATAGGTTTTAAAGTGTAGGGGTAGTGGTAAAATAGTAGGTGTGTAAGAAAAATTAGAGAGAAATTAAATAAAAACCTAGGTAGAGAACACGATTTTAAAAACCACGATGTCCAAAATCACAAAAACCATGTGTAAGAACACACCTATAGATATCCTTTTATATTGACTTTTCTAAAAGGAAATAGTAACATCTTTATGGAAAAAGGGAGTATAAGCATCGTTTAGGCAACCTTGGGCACCTTTGGCCTAATGGACCATAATCAGAAAAGGAAGGTCAGCCCTAACTGCATCAGTGCCACCTGATCAAACTGGATTAGTTGCTCGGAAGCAAAACATCTGATCTACCACAGAACGTTGAGAACGAACTGCAAATAAAGCGCAACACTCCATAATAAAATTAATTAAACATATGATACTAGCTGTGTATACCCCTGACAGCAATACTAACTGCATTAAAGCACAACACCACCTTTTAAACAAATTACAGCTAAATGTACCCTGTGAACAATATACAATGTCCAACCTCAACAGTTCAAACTCCATTGATTTCACATCACTGATGGTGAATGGTATATGACTTCTTTGTCTATATCATGCATCAGTGAAGACGGCCTGCCATGGGTGCAGTATCTGCCAAATTTGATTGTTGGAAGTGATATGACGATGGTGAATACAAGAGTAATTTTGGGAACTTAAAAAACTTTACGTTCTACTTTTTTGAAAATGTACGTTTTTAAGTTACGGTTGACAATTGGTTATAATGGATTGAATTTAGTTAAATAACCAAAGTTACCCATTAGATTGTTCTTTTTTGATAAGCAAAAGATTATCAATAAAAGCAGCGCAAAACGGAGGTACAACCAATTTACATGAGATATACAAAGATGAATGACCAAAAAAACCTACAGTGAAACCAAAGTGCACAAAATCTTCAACGGTATCAAAATAACTAGGCATTGACTCCATAACCCATAAATTCAAATGTTTGAAGTGGAGATGCATTAAATCTATGTTCAAGGGTATTCTAACTGTGATTGGGCTGGTTCTTTGGATGATAGACGATTCACTTTTGGCTATTGCACCTTTGTTGGAGGAAACTTGGTAACTTGGGGCAGTAAGAAACAAGCCGTAATTGCAAAGTCCAGCGCTGAGGCAGAGTATAGAGCCATAGTATAGAGCTATTGCTCTAGGTGTGAGTGAGCTCACGTGGACCCGTTCTCTTCTTGCAGAACTAGGATTTCTACTATGAAGTTGCTTTGTGTATATGCATTGCCCATGATCTGGTTCAACATGATCGGCATAATCTTTTTATTTATTAATGGTAACACAAGAATGTCACGGAGGCAATCTGGATGCCTTTAAAATATATTCTTATTAAATTCTAATAAGTAGTTGTAATATAGGTTATATGATACTTTCTTACAAAAACTATACTAGTTGATCAACAATCATATAATTTGTACTTAACAAGGTTTAATCTTTAGAAAAACCTTAGAATCATAGAAACCCAAAAAGACCCCAGAAACCCTATAGCAAATACTCGATTACGAATTCAACTAATACTAAAAAGCATTCAACTGAATTAGTCGTGAATATGTACTGGATTGAGTTTGACGACGAATATAATATTTGTCACATATTCAACTTGAACTCGAAAAAGTTCCAATTGATTCATAATCGAGAAGCCAACACTGGAATTCACAAACTTAACTACTATAGTATTCTTTATATATCCAACTTGAACTCAAAAAAGTTCCAATTAACTCAAAATCGAGATGCCACCACTTGAATTTATGGTAGCCTACCCCCAAAAAAGCTACATACAGTACTCTGCCACAAAGTAGAGGCCACGGCAGCTCCTGATACCTGAAAGTCCTAGCATTCCTCTCTATCTAGATCCCCCAACAGAAACAAAAAAATAAAAAAAAAATTGGGCACTCCCAAGAGAAATAATTTTGGTAGACCAATATGTATCCCTCTAATACCTAAATCTTACAAGTACGTATAACACTTCCTATTCAACTAAGGCTTCTAAGCATAGAAGCTTTACTAGAGGCTAAGAAAGTGTATGGTAATCAATTTAGCACAACATGCAAACGAGCCAGCTGCATTTGACTGTAGAATTTAAGAAATCCTCATAATGCTAAATCTGTTCAGAAGGTTCAATAGCGCATTAATCTACATCTACCAGGAGCAGAACATTTAAAACTCCTCGGCCCCCATATACAGATTTTACATAGCATGTGCTCCATTAACAGCATATAAAAGCGATTAAATATTTGCTATAGATCAGATCTTTGAGCATTTTAACCGTATAAGGTAGTTAGGAATCAGCCCAGGGCCAGGGCTAGGCCGACGACATGCACAGCAGGAGCAGCAATAAAGGCATAATCAAGGAATTATGTCCACGAAAAAGGGAACGGAAAATTAACTACTTCAACCATTAACGTTCTTCATTTACCTCCTCATCGCGCTTTGCCTTAGCCATTCTTTCAGCTTCCTCTTCAGCATATTTCAGTTCAGAGATATATTCGTTAAATAAAATCTCCCTATCCTCGTGCTTAACAGATTTGTAGCGAGGATCACTACGTAGAATACCCTTCACCTACAGCAGAATGAATCACGAATAAGAACCCTTCAGAGAAAAATACAATTTTACGTGCTCGAGGATTTAAAGGACCAAAGTCTCTCATTGCTCTAGCACATGCAATAAAACAGCCAGCTTTTACATTTTTTAGCAAAAACGTTGGACCAAAATGAGTTCACATTGGAATTATATACCATGGAAGCAACCACTTTCGAGTTCACTTTAGCATATTTTTCTGATAAAAGAAGAAGTTTTATTAGAAACAGATGAAGAATATAAAAATGGCGAACCAGGAATCCGCCAAAAAAAAAAAAAAACCGAAGAAGAAGAAATCAAACTCCAGAAAAACAAAACTACATCTAGTGCAAAGCTGAAGCCCAATCCCTAACTAAATCAGCTCTAAGGGAAGCCATGAAATAAATCCTCTCCTGCAATATAGAAACTGGCAGCTTACAATACCTAAAAATTCGAGCATTGAACTCAATCCATATGTTCCAAAGTAAACTGTAACATAGCACACCCCCATACGATTGAAGCATCGTTTGCCCGAGTGCCCGACCAAAACCCTAATGCCTGATCAGACACAACACCCAAACTGTGCGAGGTATGATGCAATACTCTCCCCAAACCGCGAACAGAGAACACCATAAATGCCACGCCACACGACAATGCATGAACAGATGCTCATCCTCACATGACAATGCAGGGATAAGGTCTTACTCGGCCTATGAGTTCCCCAAGTCATTGGTATTCAAAGACCAAGCACTTAGCATATTTATATAAACGTGAAGACTCAGACCAACTATATACATAATTTTTCAAAGATCAAGGAGCTGGGTTCCTGGAGTAGTGAGACGAAAATTATTGCTTCATCGACACTTAAAATTCAAACCAGAAGACGACTAATATTTCAGGCGTATTTAGTGTCAGATTACCTCAAGGCCAAAGGTTCCTCGTTCACTCAGCAACGTTTATTCAGGAGTTTGAATCATCATCAAGATTTACAAGGAATTAATTTGATATGCATATTTATTATTTTAACGTCATCATGAGCTCCTGACACCTGGGTCATACCCATAACCCTTATGCGGTTCATCTGGCTCAACTAATTTTATATGTATATTTATTATTTTAGCATCATCATGTCGAAAATGCCAATGTGGACTACATCAATACCAAATAGAAAATCTCTCTCCTCCCTCTCTCTCTATACCCCTCCCTCTCCCCCTTCTCACTCTCCCTCCTTATTCCCCTCACCCCCCAAATCTTATTGGAGATGAAGGTAACAACAGCTGGATGAAATTCTCAAGTTATTTCAGCACTCACCCTTTACTTGACCTTTAACGGTCCAATCACTCACCCTCATTCCCCAATCTATTAATGCCTCAATGTATATGCTCACTCTTCAATCTTGCAAAGCAGCCATTTATAGATATGCTAATAATCAAGTAATTCCAGCTCTCACATCTCAACTTTTGATTCCCCTAAAACAATTATATTGCTCACCCCCATTCCCCAAGCTCTCATACTTCGGCTACTGATTTCAGCTCAAGTACGGAGTATTAATTACACGGTCTTGAATATCAACTATGGACAGTTGAAATTGAAACAATTTAGGTTGAAATACGACTCCTACTCTCCATCCCTCTAAATATTACTCTCACTCTTCAATCTTTCAGATCTTCAAATCTCACTCCTCTGATCCAAGCTTGTGCACAAGGGATCAACCAGCTCTGAAACATGCATGCCTCTTTGTATGAGTAAATTCCAGACCTACCAAGTGACACCAGTCCTGAGGTTAACAAAGATCAATCCCGTTCATTACTTCCAGAATTTGACCTCAATCATCCAAAGGGCAGCTTTGCTCAATTACAGCAAACTAGTGATGGTGACGAAATAACTCTTAAAGTGTTCATATCATATATGCTGGAAATCATCAGGAATCCAAGTGTTGTTTTACTAAGCATTGATGTACTGTTATTGATGTGACAAATAACATAAAAGTAGTAATCATTCCAACTAGATTAAAACTGACAGAAATTCATTTCCCCAATAATACGAATAGTCGTGAATAACGCTTTAGGCTTGTGTACCATCTCTGACCGTCAGCAACTTACTACAAGGCAAATCCACCAATCTGTGACTGCATAAGCTTCGAGTATTTGGCTGACCAAAGACAATGAAGATAGCGAAAGACAAACGAAATCACCATAACAAACTACAATCTTATCCGATTATTAATAATAGCCATGATGGATGATTTTCGAGATTGCTAGCTGATTTAAAACAACAAGGAAAGCCTTCTGCAATAGTAACAAGCAAGGAAATCATCGACCAGAAAACGCTTGGAAAGCAGTATCAAGAATCTCATTGGTGCCTGTGGTACCGACATAATTTTCAACTATCACACATAACTGGATGAAAGTTATATAAAGATATACAGGTAAGGATGATAATAAACAAGCACCAACAAGAAGGTACTACACATGGTAAAAATGGCAAACACCGATTGTAAATGACATGAAATCTCACATTGCATGGCATCGTTATGTCATTTACACGCCTGGCGTATTTCGGGTATCTCAACAAGGATATGGCCAGTAACTTTGAAAGATATGTTTCGACAGGTTGACCTACCTTAGACCAGCGAGAACTTGTAGTAATATCCCCTTTGTCTCGGAGCATTGACTTGAATGTAGATGCAGCAGCTGCACGAATTGCTCGAGCCTCTGCTTCGGCACACCTCTTTAGAGGAAGGACCCTGCAAGTGCAGTCTCGTGATGTGAGCATCATAATAAAACACAATAGGAAATAACAGTCTATTCACCACAGAATGTACAAAAATAAATAACTGAAAGATATACGGGTATGTTCGATTATTGCCGAGTTATGCTGAATTATGGAGGGAAGGAATTTCAAGGTTATTATGGTTCAGTCTTTGCCTGTATATCTGTGATGGATAAGCTTGGTTATTTTGGGTTCAGTGTGGGCTTCTGCTGTGGTTGCTCTTTGGGTGGTCTACATCAGATTGATATAAGGACCCCAAGGCTGTTTGGTGGTGTAATCTCTAGGATGTTTCTTTTCGATCTCTTTGCTATTTTAATTCACACCTTTTTAGAGCTGCTCCTCTGTGAAAAGTCTTATTTGTTTCTGGTGAATGATATCTCTACCGATACAAGAAAGGTGAAACTCAAAAATAATTAAGCCTCAAGAAGACACAACTACGTGTATTACTTTCTTGAACCAAGATCACAATGTAATGTATAAAAGAAGTTTGGTTAGCTATCCAAATCAAAGCAAGTACATAACCACCTTAATCCATCGGACTTGATTAGTTCAAATGTTAAATACAGAGTAGCTTTAGGATGAGAAGTGGCCTTACAAACAAAACGTAATACGAAATGAGTAACAGTAATGCCCTACGGCCTAATGCCCTAATGCCCTACGTACACCGTAACCAGATAAACTTGATCAAGTATAACAGGCCAAGTTTTCTCATCATGGACGCACCAATGCTTTCACAATTGTCCTAGCACAGTTGCTTATGAGCTTGACATTCCTACCATAATTATTAAGCAGCTTGATAGCCAGGATCAACTTTTACCTTCCCCATACACTCCATACACAAGTTCATTGATATGGAAGGAACAAGGAGTTTCAAGAGAAAAAGATGCTGCAGAACAAGGACACAAAATGGAAGCAACCAAAGCTAGTCACTTTAATATGTGAAGCTAATGGGTGCATCCAACCAAACAAAACAGAGAGAACACCGAGTCACCTCTTACTTATGCAGGGAGAGACCTAGCTAGCCTGCCTCAGTGGCATCAAGGCAAGATGGTTGGTTATAAACTAGGCAGGGCACTGAATATTTGAGTACATAAATGTGATATCGATATCAGCATCTCTCCAGAACGGAAGAGCACATAAAGTCTCCCTCAAGAAGTATTCTACTGAAGCTAAAGAATTTATGAAACTTTTCTGCTCTTGAAAGCTTATGTTACATATCATCTAACGAGGTGTGTTTTGCTAGGACTTTTCATTTTAGTGTTGCTAGTTTTTCAGATACTACCCTCCCAACTCATGTAACTGTGTTGATTTGGGGCGGGGAGCGGGGTGCACACCTACTGTTAATCAGTAAGGCATAATTACTCTTCCAAATGTCTAGCATCGTACATTTGAGGACAGTAAGGAAAATTCCATCAACACATAGAATATACCTTAAATACATTATATCTTCGTCATTAGTACCTATTATGGTTGTTGATCAGATAAAGTACATTTGTTGTCATTACTTGTTGCTTTTTTGTTTATTGTATTGTGATTAAACATAAATAATTGCTGGGAAGATTCTACCGGAGTTAAATTTCATGGGACGGAACTAGCATGCCGAGGCAATCCTCCAAAAAGTTGGAGGTTCATTTTGTAATACTCTTTGATGTGGATACCTTTCATTCAGCAAAGCCTCCCGCTCTTTTCGGTCTAAGGCCTCAAACCGAGGATCATGACCCCATTTCTTCTTAAATGTTTGATAATCGGTGTTCTGATCAATAACCTGAGATACAGATCGACGATTAGTATGAAAAACTACCAGTCTCATCAATACTGCTGTGAAAGACTCTAAAAGAAACAGCTTAAACTAAAATCAGACACAGACTTAAATCAAACCTCCTTCGCCTCTTCGAGCAACTGCTTGAAGGCTTCCATAGCAGCTTTCTGTGCAGCTCGTTTTTCCTTACGTTCTTCTTCAGCACGTGTCCTAACATAACGCTCGAACAAGGCTCTCCGAGCACTGTAGCCTGGAATTGCCTGCAACAAAGAACCATCTGCAAAAGTAAGATAAAAATAACAAAAAATCCATATAAAATATGTCCATAAGCTTTTTATAACATTCCACCAAACAAGAATGACAGAATCCTAACCAGCATCATAATATGATTTTTTAAAAATTCTGCTTTTAATTCCTCTCATATAAATTCGCAACTTGGAACTACCAACAGAAACAATATGGAGTTAGCGGCATCTTTAAACAGTATGTTATGCAGATAGCTAAGCATTATGCATCTCCCCATAAATGACAGCTTTTGTACAAAAAAAGGATGAGGAGTAATGATCTTCCAAGTAACCTCCCACAAAACAGTCTTTGTTAGGAACAATGGATCAATAGTGTATGGCATTTGTATTCTAAGGTGCTCAATGCAACATGTAAATGGGGAGCCTTCAGTATCTTGAGAAGGCGTACGATTTGAGAATGTGATCTCGAGGAAGTGGTAGATTTGTAAATGTCGTTGTTTTTCAAATCTTTGAGAATGGCCTTAAGATCAATTTAGCTAAGTACGGATTAGCACACAATCGGGCATTAATGTTGAACCTCCATCTTTGAATTCATATGCTAATCTTTTGGGATGTTTTCATGAATAGTCCATTTTTCTTATCTGGGACCTTCTTTAGGCGGGAATCTTAGAGGGACTAAGTTTTTGGGATCCGGCTATTAAAAAGGTGTCAAAAGACTAGCTCGGCGGAAGGGTGCTTATTTTTCTTTAGGGGGAGAGTTACTCTCATTGAGTCATGTTTGTCTAGTATTCCCATCAATTATATGTCTTTGTTTAAGTTATCTACGGGAGCGGCAGAGCGAATAGAGGGGATAATGCATCGATTTTTGGTGGCTTAGAAGAAGGTTAGTTAGTAGGCCTAAGGAAGAGGGGGATTTAGGGCTTAGGAACTTGGTTATCAAAAGCATCACTCTGATTTGTAAGTGGTAATGGCATTTCCCGGAGCAGGATTCTTTATGTCATAAAGTTATTCGGAGGAAGTTTGGTATGAACCATAATAGGTGGGATGCATCTACGTGTCTTTACACCATGTATGTCAGTCCCTCGAAGTTCATTTCTAGTTGTTTTCGCCTCTTATATCCTCATGTTCGTTATGAGGTCGGGGTTAGGAATCGAGTCCGATTTTGGGAGGATTGCTAGATAGGAAACTTTCCTCTCAAGATCTTTTTTCCTCACTTGTTTCGGCTTTCCAATTTTCGTAACGGGCCTATTACTGCTTTTCTTGTTCGGGAGGGGGGGTCAGGTGACTTGAAATTTTCATTTTGTGAAGAATCTTAATGATAGAGAGTCCATATCGATTGCAAATTTATTGCTACAGTTGTCTTCTTTTCGTCCGTTAGACCTTCATTTTGATCGTCGAAATTGGGTTTTTGACCAAAGTGGGTTCTCGATTGTCTTCGATCTAATCGTCGAATTTGGGTTCTCGACCAGAGTGGGTTCTTGATCGTCGAATTTGGGTTCTTGACCAGAGTGGATCTTCCTCTATCAAGTCTTTCTCTAAAGTTCTTCGTTCATACACTACACTGTTTGACTTTCTTCTTTACCATTTCATTTTGAAGTCCAAGGTTCCGTTCAGATATAAAGTCTTCGCTTGGTGAGTGGTCCTTGATCTTTTGAAAACAAATGATTGGCGGCAGAGGAGATATCTGAAGATGTATATCTCTCCAAACGTGTGTTATGTGTATAGGGGCTAGCGAGTCTCGTGAGCATTTGTTCATGCATTGCTTAAAAGCTCGGAGCCTCCGAAGAAGACTGTTTGAGATTGAGATACAGGGTGAGCTCTATGTTATGTCTCGCATGTCGAGGAGTTTGCATTATTAGAAATTTGGGTTTTGGTCGATCGAATGGTGCTTTTTTGTTGTGGAGTTCCACTGTGTTCAATCTCCCGTGGAACATATGGATTGAGAGAAACTCTCAAATTTTCAGAAATTGAGAGTTATCGCTTCTGTTATCGTAGGAGAAGATCACCAAGCAGTTTTCTCTTTGGGCTAGGAGTTTTGGTGCTTTCTTGGGCTTGACTTTCGGCGATTTGGCTCGAGATTGGAAAGCTGATATAGTGTAATTCGTGTGTATTTGTTGTTTTTTATTTTTGGTGGATTTCTTTTCCGCCATTTTTGTATCTTCTTCTCTTATCAATCACATTTCTTCTTTTATCAAAAAATAATAATAAAACATAAACTGCTAAACATATTATTAACGGCATGAAAATATAACCTAACAATACCAACAAATGGAACAAAAACAATGCATAGCAATAAAACCCAGGAAAAGGCAGTAGATACCAGTAACCCGTACGGGTATATTTCATTTTTAGAGATTCAACAAACCTTAAAACGTGGATCAAACACAATCTTCGGAAGCTCCTTCTCCCATTTTGAGAATGGGGCCACTCCCCGTTCCTTAAGCATCTCCTAGATATTCCATGCAGGCAACAGAAAGTTAGTTTCCAGAACATCTACCAAAAACCAAGAAACTCGAACCAAAATAATTTTTAAAAAATCTTTTTCAACTCTTGACTTTCCAGTACATCTACATCTTAATACAGAAATCATTATGTTCCAGGAGTGATTGGCTTCTGTAAGATAAATTGATGAGCTTCAGTCGCCCAACAATCTGCTGGTAGCATTTATCTTCTGGACTTTTTATGCTCTTTTGTTTATCTTTTATTTACCTTACTTTTGGGGGAGTGGAGCGAGGGGGCTCGCCAAGCCATTTAGCTAAGAAAGGTGAAAGGGAAAAAAAAATGGCGGAATAAGTGCATTATCTACCGGTAAACTGCATGCCCTGGTCAGAGTAAAAACAGAAGTAAAACAAGAAAAGCAAAAGCCATTCAAGTTCTGTAAATACAAGCCTATAGGGTCCAAATTTCTAGCTGAGAGAAGAAACCTTAAATTGGACGGTACACTCCTCCTTGGTTGGTCTGCTATCCACATCCTCAGAATCTGAAGATGAATCAGACAGATTACCATCAGCATTAGCATCTTTTGTCTTATCCTTGCCATTCTCGCTATGAGGACCCTTTAATGCAACCTCAGCTGCTGTTGTTCCATTTAAGTCTGACGGCATCGCTGCTGACAAAGGTGGAAGAGGTGAGGATGTAGAAGGAGCTCCAGATTCCTGCAACTTCTTTTTAATCAGATCCAGTGCAGATGATCCAGGCACACCTAAAGTTCTAAGGGTAGTGGCATCGCGACCACCTGTGTTAACAGCAGGAGCAATCAAACTAACACATTCAGATCCTTTCTCAGTTGCGGTATTAGTATTTGGCATTGACATTGATTGTTCTTTAAAAACATCAGCATCCTGTCTCTGTCTCAATTCTGTCACCTCCATCGGGATTTGCCAGCTACTCAACTATTCAGACAAACAAACAAGGAAATAAATTAGGAAACATTAAATGATAACAAGAGAAACAAAATATGTGACACTTTTATTTGGACAGAAAAGAAGAATTATCAGATACCGGATTGTTAACATTAGTAGTACATGAGCAGAACCCCTCCACTCCCCTACCCAGCGGAAAAAGTGTGTGCGCGCGCGTGTAATACTGTATATATAAATATATAGATGTATGTATGTATACACACAAATGCGTTTATGGAGCATTTATGTACCTTCTGAAGCAGTCAGACAATTCTTCCTCTTTCTAAATTACCCCCGGAGCTAGATCAAGAACTAATCAATCTTGCTCCTTTAAAATCGTTCAATTTTAATGTTGATAATAATCACAATTTAGAAAACTATAAATTACAATGAAATTCTACTTTGCTGGGGAGTGATTATGGAAAGTATCAAGATAATCTGCAATAGAATTTCACAAGAATTTTTATTTTTTCTCTCTGCTCTAGCTGTTTCTGCAGGGAGAAAGAGAGGGTAGAGGACAGAAAACAGAGAGGCAAGTAAAAATACAATTCATTTTTTTTTTTTTAATTACTGTATGGATGGAGCTTTAACAGGGTACATAGGGGAGAATTTTTGAGGCACTTGTTTGGTTGAGATTGTAGTGATGTGACACTGATTGAGACGGGCTTTTGTGATAGAGAATTTGAAGCGCAAAATACACACCCAGAGACTTGAACTCAAGCAATGTTCAATAACCGATTAAATGTAAAAGTTGGTATACCACAGTTAAAAGTGGGTGCAACTCCAGATCATTTAGGAGCAT
The DNA here is from genome assembly GCA_025631175.1 of Iris virginica. Taxonomy (NCBI): domain Eukaryota; kingdom Viridiplantae; phylum Streptophyta; class Magnoliopsida; order Asparagales; family Iridaceae; genus Iris; species Iris virginica. Next base: position 11,868 of record JAOTQG010003200.1, read on the forward strand.
CAGTTAAGCAGGGTCAGAGTTTTCAGGACCCCCCCCCTAAGTCCCTAACTCGGGCCACCTTGAGAGCCAACAAATTCATTTACAATTCTTATCTTCAGTAAACAAATTGAGATGGTTTTATATTACCAGGATTCAGTTACTGTTGTCTGGTTTTGGATGGTTTGCTCCAAGTGTAGATCATCAAATATTCTAATTCAAAACCACTGGAGAATTGTCATGTATTAATACCTATTTGTTTCTCCGCATAATTAGTTTTCATCTGATATATAGTGTCGAGCAATTATTCGCACGAAGAAAGGTAGTGGATATGCTTGCAAAAAACATTTCAAGCGAATCCAATAAGAAGTATCCAACCAACATCTATACCATTATTTAAGTGAGAAGACTTGGACATGATTACTCAAGTATTTTAACGAGTTGGGGTAAAGATATATGGATCAAAGTGGAGGAATCGAACCAGGAGATTACAACTATACCTTGGTTTTTGTGTTGTAGTAATATGTTTTGCCATCATTCGTGGTTACCAATGACCAATCTGTGCCAGCACACTTCTCCCTGAAGATGAAGTGTGCAAACAAACTATAAGAACTGAAAGTTGTACATGTAAAGAGGAACTGAGCAAGTGAGAATATAGAATTTAAAATAGATAGAAAATGTAATATAAATCAAATGTGTAGTTCAACAAGGTTTTGCATAGAAACCGGTTAAAATTTGAAAAAAATATAAGAAGAAGAATATAAAATAGAGGCTAAATTCTCATTCTGAGGTCAGCTAAGTAGTTACATTAGGAAGAGTAATAGATCAGATACAGCAAGCAGGACATGCTTTTGGTGATTTAAGGTAGAAAACGAACATTGTCAAATGGAGCTTAAGAGTGGTGAAAATAGAAAGAAAACTACCGTAAAAATGGCGACAACATAAAAGAAGAAAATACTCCATACACACAGAAATCAACAAAATAGCCCAACTTTGAGGTTATATAGGTTAGATGCTTTGCAACACAGGAAACTCACCATGAGACCGGAGTCGTCTGTGCAGTTAATTTGTCAAGCTGCAGCAATACAACAAAACTCAAATCAAATAAAAGAAACAAAAATAGTTACTCATGCAAAAGGAGACATGAATAATTTGTAGAACTGTTCCATCTATTTTTGTTAGTTTCTACTCTCAACACTAGGTAGTCTGTTTATGATATCAAATAGGCTTTCAAATACCAAATTTACTAAATAAGGGAACCGTGCTGCCCACAGAAGTTATGTTTTCCTTGTGGAAAATGTGATTCCTTTTAAGATTTGGGATTTTGTGTGCTCTCTAGTGTTGGCTGAGCTCAATACTAACGATCGTTATCCTCTACTGCCCGCTATCGTCGGTGTAGATTGTTTTCAGTCACGGAAGAGGATTAAGTTAGCCCTTGGACAGTAAGATCATTCCACCTAATTCATATTAAAAGCCTATTAAGAGGTAGGTATGTGGCAACTTTTGCGGCTGTGTGGGCGTTAGCCATTCTTAGGTGCATTGGACAATGCTTGTTTTTTAGTAGATCGTCATCGACCAAATCTCACCTCTGGAATAGAATCGTTTTCCTGCTTCACTTTGGGCAAGTGCAAGGGTGCCTTTCGTGGTGTGCCCATTCTAATATTCAGCAAGATTAGAGGCTCTCTACATTTAATATGGTGGTGCTTTAGAGTTTTCTGTTGCCTTCTTGTATTTTTTCTCTTTAGATAGATCTCTGATACATGGTGTGCCCATTCTAATATTCAGCAAGATTAGAGGCTCTCTACATTTAATATGGTGGTGCTTTAGAGTTTTCTGTT